>CM021770.1:36744995-36761805 GCA_011076525.1 Nettapus auritus | reverse complement strand
CCCGGGGCGCGGCGCGGAGCGTCCCCGGTGCCGCTGCCGCCGCCGGGACGCGCGGGCGAGACGCGGAGCCCAGCCCGGCCGCAGGGCCCCTCTCCCGCCGGATCCCGCGCGGGAGCCGCAGCCCGCGGGGGACGCCCCGGCGGCGCGGGGCCGCTTTCCCGGGGCTCCTCGCCTCCCCGCGGCGCCGTCTGGCCACGCGCTGCTCCGCGCTCCGGCCGGGACGTTGGTGGCGCGCGGCGCCGAGGTTCTCCTGCAAGGAGCAAACTTTGCCGCCGGCCGCCGTTTCCGAGCCGCGAGCGGGGAAGAGGGCGCTCCCGGCGGGGCCGCGTGCGGGCGGCTGCCGCCTCGCCTGGAGAAGGGCCCGCGCTCGCTGATGACCGCAAATGCTAGCGGTGGGGCAGATGGATGCTAATCGCCAGAGCGCGTTCGTCCTCAGCAGCACCCCGCTGGCCGCGCTGCACAACATGGCCGAGATGAAGACCTCGCTGTTCCCCTACGCCCTGCAGAACCCCTCCGGCTTCAAGGCGCCGGCCCTGGGCGGACTCAACACGCAGCTCCCCTTGGGGACGCCGCACGGAATTAGCGACATCCTGGGGCGGCCGGTGGGCACGGCCGGCAACCTGCTGGGGGGGCTGCCCCGCATCAACGGACTGGCGGCCTCGGCGGGGATGTACTTCAACCCCGCGGCCGTGTCCCGGTACCCGAAGCCGCTGGCGGAGCTGCCGGGGCGGCCGCCCATTTTCTGGCCGGGAGTGGTGCAGGGCTCTCCCTGGAGGGACCCCCGGCTCGCCTGTCCCGGTAAGTGCGGCCGGTGCCGGCGGGGAGCTCGGCCCGCCGAGCCTTCCCGGCCGGCGGGCCCGGGGCGTGCGGCGCGGTCCCGCGGACGGGGCGAACGGCCCGGCGGAGGCCGCGGTGCCTCGAAGGCGGACCCCGAGTGGGCCGGAGCCGTCCCCCGTACCGTACTGGAGCCAGCGGCGTCCGAGCGGCCGCGGCAAGCCGGGACAGCCCCGCTGCAGACCGGCCCCGCTTGGCGCCGGGCGCGAACCTCTCTCCGAGCTCGCGTGGAGCGTAAGCCCCGTGCGTGACGGAGCTGTTTCTCCTCCGCTTGCAGCTCAGACGGGGATGGTTTTGGACAAGGACGGCAAGAAGAAACACTCGCGACCGACTTTCTCTGGGCAGCAGATTTTTGCATTGGAGAAAACCTTCGAGCAGACGAAGTACTTGGCAGGACCGGAGCGAGCCCGCCTCGCCTATTCCCTAGGGATGACCGAGAGCCAGGTGAAGGTAGGTCCCCTCGGGGTGCGCGGCGTGCGGGGCCCCGGCCGGGCACGGGCCTTCCCGGGCTGCCGCCTCTCGCCGCCGGGGCAGCGCTGCCGCTGTTCTCCTCTGCGCTGTCGGCGACCGTTCAAAGCCGTACGGGATTTTTTTTTTGAAGTCGTTTGTAATTCGAGCTACGATATCTAGATATCGGGTAGACTTTAGGCCAATTTCTACCTAACTTTATTTTTGTGATTAGGGCTCTTTGTGCCGAAAACGATTTCAGAAACTATACTTACGCAGCCGAAAAACAAAAGCCCCACGCAGGTAGCTGTTCTCAAGAGCTGTTCTCAAGAGGCCAGGTTCCCACAGAGCCCCTGTCCAGTGACGGGCGCAACTCTTTGTACGGCCACGCAGTTTTTTAGCAAAGACTCCAGGCGCTGCGATCCTTTTCCTGGCCGCCCCGTTTGGTTCTCAGAGGCTGCTTGTTCCGTGAAGCCTCCGCGCCACCGTCGCCCAGCTCAGGCTGGCGGCAGGTCCGGGAGAGCCGGGGTGACCCACGCGTGTCCCTGCGAGCCCCCTCCCGCCGCTCCCGCGCGGCGACTCCAGGCCCGGGGCGGCAGCGGCCCCGCTCCCGCGCGTTCCCCTGCGCGGTCCCGGTAGCGGGAAGGGACGGCCGTGGCGGCGGGCCCGGGGCTGCCGTCGGGCGGGCCGGCGGCGGCGGGGCTGAGCGGCTCCCGTGCCGGTCCAGGTCTGGTTCCAGAACAGACGGACCAAGTGGCGGAAGCGGCACGCGGCGGAGATGGCCTCGGCCAAGAAGAAGCACGATTCCGAGACGGAGAAGCTGAAGGAGAGCTCGGACAATGAGGACGATGACGAATACAACAAGCCGCTGGACCCCAACTCGGACGACGAGAAAATCACGAGGCTATTGAAAAAGCACAAATCCACGAACCTCTCCCTCATCAGCCCCTGCAGCACCAGCTCGGACACCTTGTGAGGGCGCGGGCACCGACGGCCGCTCCAGGCGCCTGCGGCCGGGTGAGCCGCCACGGTAGGCACTGCGACGGAGACCAATTGTACCTGGATGTTTAAAGTGGTGTGTTGTACAGCCGAAGATGTATGTGAAATGTATATATTTTTTACAGAATAAGTTATGAAATTATTTTCCTTCTCATCGATGTAAATTTCAGAGGAATCTTTCCAACTTCTTGGGTTTTGTTTTGTGACCTTTAAGGTTTGCCCCCACCCCTGCCTTTCTTTTAGTCTTCTCGCCGTATTCCTGCTCCTAACAATCAGGTTTTGTTACCGTTTTGTATGGATTGCCAAATCCACGCTCACTTTGTATATAGTAAACTTCAGATTTTGTGACGTATCTTTCTAGTGTAAAAACGGCTGTTTTCTTTCACTCCCTCCCTCTACTCAGTGTTTTTGGCGGTTTGATTTCTCCCGCCTCTGGATTTTATGCTTAATACCAAAAGAGAAAACAACCCCCAAAAAAGCGTGAGAGTAAAAACAGACAGTTGATTTTAAATCGCATTCAAATAATAGTGTCTCCACACGGGTTGGAAAGACTTTGTATAAATCAATAAATTATTTAACAACCTTCTCCTTTAGCGCTGTTCCCCACCTCTGCCCGCTGCTCCAGCCGCCGGGGCTGCGCCTCTGCCCCCTGCGTGTGGCCGCGGGGCGGGCGCTTCTCCCTGCCCGCCGCAGGCCGCCTCCTGCCTTCCCCCTCGTTTGCACCGGCCGGCCCTGCTCGCCGCGGCGGGGCCCTCGGGTGGGGCCGGGCGGGCCCAGGAGCCGGCTGCGGGCGAGGGCGTCGGCCCCGGCGCGAGCGGGGCTCGGAACCGAGCGGACACCCGCGGCTTGTGGCGCGCTCCGCCGCCCCCGGACCGGCAGCGGCTGCGCGGCTCGGGGGGTGCTCCCGCGGGCCCAGGCGGCGCCGGCTCCCGGCAGGAAAGGGGTCCGGTGAGCACCTGCGGGGCGCTACGGGCTCTGCTGCGGGGAGCGGGTGGGCGGGGGGGGCAGGGGCTCGGGCACCGCTGCGCGGACAGCGGCAGCCGCGGGAACCCCGAAGGCAAACCCCGAGCTCGGCGGCGGAGGCTGCAAGCGCCGTCCCCTCCGCGGCCCGCCGAGCTCCCGGGAAGGAGGCCCGAGCCCGCCGGGACAGCGCCGCCCGGGGCCGGCAAAGAGCGGCCCGCGGGGAGCCTCGCGCTGCTGGGGCTCCGCGGGTCTCCTCGCGGGCGGTATTCGAGGCCTGGTGGGCGAAGCCTGACCGTGCGGCTGCCTCAGCTTTGCCGGTTTTTTTTTTTTTTTTTTTTTTTTTTTTCTCCGGGGACCGGGCGTTCTTTTCTTCCTGCGCCCGAGCGCCTTCCTCGCAGCCTGAACCGTGGGGCGCCCTGCCCGGCAGCGGGGCAGAGGGAAGCGATCCCGCCGCCACAGGAGAGCCTCGGCTCCAGCGGGGCTCGGCTGCCCCGTGCCGCCTGCCGCAGGCCCGGCCCGGCCCGGCCCGTGCCTGGGGGGCCGGCGGAAGTCCGCCCGAGTCCGCCCGCGCCCCGCGCAGCTGCGGCTGGGCCTGGGGAGGGCGCCGCGGGGCCCGGCGGAGGCACGGGTCCAGTCCCGCTGCGGCTCCGCTCGGCCAACGGCGCGGCCGCGCCCCGCCCGCTGAGCCGAGCCGAGCCCTCCGTCGGGACGGCCCCTGCTGCCGGGCCGGAGGGTCCCGCAAATTCTTACTCACTGAAAGCAGGGGCTTGGCGAGACCTCGCCCGAGTCGTACCACGTCTACAGACGGAGCAAATCAAATTTAGAAATTAATCTTGGCTTCGGCTTTGAACACGCTGAGCCACGACGCTGGAATCGCAGCGAAGAACGGGAGCCGGTTCCCTGGCTCCTAAGGGAAAATGACAGTTTAACACACACCAAAACTACAACAAAATCCCACACTTGAAAGTCGGTATTATTCAGCCCCGCTCCTTTCCGTATTTCTTACAAAGAAACGTGCCCCGAGGAGCGCGAAATCTCTGCCCGGTGCCGAGCACCTTCCCGCAGGAGAGGGCGGCTCCGCCGCGCAGCCCCACGGCTGCACCGAGGGGACGGGCCCGCAGCGCGACCACTGGCGGTGCCACGGGGCGATGCGGAGAGAGGCTTTTGCGGGCGGGTCACCGGACGGAAACCCGACGCGTCTCGGTGGCAGAACTCTTATTTACCGGCCTTGGTAGTGTCCTGCAAATGGGAATGCCATCTTGGGAGCGTTTCCGAAGCCCTAACCGCCGTGTGAGCCTCACACGTTCAAGAGATAATGCCTTTATCTATCTATCTATCTATCTATCTATCTATCTATCTATCTATTAATGCTAAAGTTGCATTTTATGAATTTATGTGGGTTAAATTGGAGACTCTTTCAACTCAACAAATTACCTTGACAAGTCACCTGTGTAACTAACTCCTCTAGATGGGTTAGGACTATTTATGGTCTTGCAGTTTATAGTCCCAGTGAATTTATCTATAAATGAAGCTTCAGCCTGAGTTTGAAAAGGCAGTAGTTTTTTATTATTATTATTATTATTATTTTTATTTTTTTTCCCCCTAAAACCAGAGATAATCATGAAGGAGTTTATGGTGGCATATTTATTGAACTACTGGGGACTGGCATCTCATCAATAGCTCATAAAATTGTATTACTCTCTGTATGTTAACACTTACTCTGATACAGACTCCTAAATGCCTTTTTCCTCAGTTTGTATTGTTTTGAGTAACACTACTAACACATCCTACTGTGTCTGTTTTCACTCAAAGAATGCCCCTCTTAATTGGCAGATTAAAAGATAACTCATTAGTAAGAAATCTGACAATTTAATAATTTCTGTGTAATCCCCAACACCCATATTAAAGGGACAGACACAACTACATTCACCATGATCAGTTTTATTGCTTGAGAACCAGAGTACTCATTTCTAAAGGCCTTCGAAGTTACCATGAGTTGAGTTTGCTTAAATAGAATTACTGTGTGGTTATAATGCAACATGGCACAATAACAATACAGAGCTGCAGACACCCTTTGGGCAATAGTACTTAAGACAAACCCAGATTGTACTGTTGAGAAAACATTCTGCAAGCAGACATCAAATCATTTTCAACGGTAGTGATTTATACCAAAATCAAGCATCAATCTAATGCCATCACGCAGTCCATGAACTCTGTAGTGTTCTAAATTAAATCAATAAAACATACATTTGTGTTTCATCAACAGACTCCCTAATCACCTTTTAATGTTGTATTTAGTGGTGGGAGAAACAAGATTATATCGTAGGCTGCACTGAGCTACTAACCAGGAAAATTTACAGTCTTTTTTTTTTTTTTTTTTTTTTTTCCTTTTCTTTTCTTTAACACTGTATGAATACAGTCTGTGCCCAATACAGTTGCTACCTGAAGCAGACTATTATTTTCTTCTCCCATATTGTTATGTTTTAATATAGAATACTTGGCACCATAAAACAGTAACAAAAGACAGACAAAAACAGTTTACAAAATTCTGGAAAGTTACACCCAAACCTAGCTAAGAACTTCACATTCAATCCTTAATATTACATAGAAATAAGGGATTATAGGAGTAACAAAGTGTAACTGCTAATATATGTGCTATATAGTAAGCTATATATCTGTATCCAGGATGGCACTGCTATATATTATTTATTATATAAATGTTGGTTGTTGATGTACACTTAACTAAACCTGCTAAGACTCCAACACTAACTGCTGATATGGCACTCTCAAGCATTCATATTGGAAAGTATATTTAGCATAAGTTTTGGTCAGGTTTATAAATTATTTATATATCTGTGTATATATACACATACATACATATATATACACACACATATGTATGTATAGAAAGCAGCTGCTGTGTGATTCAAAAACCATGTAACATGGCAGTATAGTAAATAACAAGAAAAAAATATAAAAATGAAAAAACAAAATACTAAAACTAAAACACAAACCAAAATCCTTGGTTGACAATGAAAATACCATTTAAAACCATCGATATCTCTATCTATACAATCCAATGTACAAAACCCCAAAGTGGTAAAGATATATAATGTTAGGCATGACACCTTTAAAAGTTTATAATATGCTGAAATAGCTTTTCCACATTGACAAACACTTATTAAAAGTTGAAGGTTGTGAAATCTAAAATACATAACATCTCTGCTGTCTATTTAGAGTTTTGGCAACAGAATTGTGACATATATATAAAAAATAATTCCACATTTCTACTTGATGTCACATGAACATACAAGACAGTGAGGTATGTGAGGCTTTTCTCGAACAGAGTCCAGATGCTGAAGCATAGTGTACGATCAGCAGTCTAAAAATGTGGCACTCAGGACTGGATTTACCGATACAGTTGTTACGATTATGTATTTCAGTATACTGCGCATTCCTTCCCCTCCTTGCTACAGTGTAGTTTCACGGAAAATCTTCTCATTTCGTAGGCATCTTTTTCCTGTTGCAGAATTGGCATTTTTTTAAAAAGAAAAATAAACACAGGGGAAATGATGTAGAAAATATAAACGTAAAGGAAAAAAAATGATATTTACCACCACATCACTGCACGACACAACACTTGTGCACATTTGCAATAGGTTTACCTGCCCCAGCAGCTATTCGAAAGGACAGGAACACAGGCTGCAGCAAGTTAGGGAAAAATAGAAGTTATACATTGGAAATGCAAACATTTTTTTAGAATCAGTAATAAACACAACAGAAATTCCTCTATGACTGGAAACAAAGTGACGCAATAATTTTGTGGATTAACCTAACTACAAAATGCACATGAGAACTTCAGTAGCTCCTTATGGATCTCTGCTCCCGTTGAAATCTAAGGGGAAATTTCCCACTGAATTCTGCGGGTAGAGGTTCTCTACACAACTCCTGTGTGCCACAGAATTAGCTCAACTGGAAGCACCATGCTAAAAAAAATCATATGAAGTACACTGGTGATAAAAGAAACAAAAACGATTGTTTCTGAACTGGCTTTTGCTAGCTGCTGACAAGCCGAGCTTTTTGTTTTACTGTAGAAGTTAGTAAACCTCTGAATTTTGAAATCTGACTTGCATGATATTGGACTAAATATCTTAAGTGCATTCTTCCTTAGAAAGTCAGTACTCTGTCTCACAAGAACACTGACCATGGAAGTAAATACAATGATACACTTGTGAATTTAGATTTATGTGCATGTATGCATACACACATGGATTTAGTCTTTACCCATCATGGAATTATCATTCAAGAGCTTGAACGCTGTCTCTAGGATTGAAACATCATCACTGTTGTACAGCTTACAAGTTTTTGCAAGTTTCCAGTTGTTTTAATACAGGTCCTCAATCATAAGATTCTGTAAACCTTTCAGAAGTTTTTAAACCTTTCAGAGGTTACCTCCTACTCTTTGATCGGACTTTTCACACAAAACAATACAGTTTAGCTGTATTTCTACCCTGGATTTCCATCTTACCAATCTTCAGCATAGAAAAACTGTAAATTCCTGTCTTTTTCTTTGCTTTAATAACTGGTACTTATTACATAATTCAATATTCTTTTTCTCACAAAATGCTTAAATATGGATCTGCCAATATGTTATGTTTTCAATAATCAGCTAGGCACCAATTTAATCAAAATTATGTTTTGTAAATTATTTTTATAACACAATAAAAATGTTTTACAGGAATAATAGGTGTAAGTGCACATACTTTAGTTCCTACTGATTTTGTGTTTATCACATTTTTCTTCAAGTGCACAACATCCTGTTCTTTATTTATTTCAAGATACGAGTATCTACTCCATTTGCTGATTTCAGTTGAGTTGAATTAAACTTTAAAACATTTTCCAAGCTTTAAATCAAAAATATGAAAGACAAATAGTTGACTTAAATATAAAATTAAAAGAGATTAGTGCATACATTCTCCTTCCTTATAAAAAAAAATACATTATATACAGTGCTAAAAAGTTCAATTTATTTACCTTGTGATCCCCCATACAGACATTTGGCCCAATGTGGTCATATATTACTATCTTCTCATCGTTTTCTGACTAGTTTTAAAGAAAAATAAAAGACCTATTAGTTCAACTACTCTCCAGATTACGGAAACAGAATGACATAAGGAAATGACTTATACAAATAGTTCTGAACAGTTTCTGAATGAGAGGCTGTTCATAGAATCATAGAATCAGGTGACGAAACCATATAACAGGTAATATTAACACAATAACACATCTTTGCTTGGCTTCTCCAGAGAAAGACTGTACAGAATGAATCTTTATGTCCAGTACTGCTTGCAGTAACTTGTGCAATTTGTCCACATAAACTAGCTCACGAAATCACTAAACCTACTCCTTGCTTCTGGGACATTAAGAAATTTTAGTGACTAACATTTAGATAGATTAAATTAATCATTAATTTATGTTTGCATTCAAACCCTTTGCCATTTGAATGTTTAAATACAGCAATTGGCACCATTCCTTTTTAAAAAACAACACACATTTTTATAGAATTAGGTAGGATACATGTTGTACCTTGAATTACATGTAATCCACATTGCCTCATAAGAGTATTTTATTTCTTCATACAGTTGTTTTTAAATGTTAAGATGTACGAATGAATGATGTAGTTTATGAATGTAATCTTTTATCATTTCTATGAGCTATGTTCCTTCATCAGAAAAAAGCATTAAGTGATTTTAAGAAAATCAGCAGCAAATGAAATATGACATTCCTCCAGTCTCTATTTTGAATTGCTTTCATTTTGTTCTGCATTGAACTTTATCCTTATACAATGACTTCTTTAGCATTTGTAGTTTAATGAATAATGAAATAACAATAAAGTCTTTCTGCCATTTGCAAAAAAAAAAAAAAAAAAAAAATCAGAATGTTTTGTTTCTCTAACACAATACTTCAGGAATAAATACAAACACATTGTCATACATGACAATTTCTTACTATGCTAAACAATTCCTATAAGCTAATTAAATCTGCAACCTGCACACTCTCAAGTTTCTAACACAATCATAGATGTGCTTTAAACTAGTTGGCAATACTAATTTATTTTGTATGAAACAGTCAAGACTTTCTCATCTGTAATCAGTCAAGTTTGACTGAGCAATAACTTTATATAAACAGTAGCATTTAGGACTATAAAGTTAAAACTGAATTATCTTTAATGCAGTAAGGAAGCTTAAGGTCAGAATTACTTTATAGCATGGTTGTCTGCCAAAAATATAAAAACATAACCTTCTGCATTGTATGCATGAGCACTTTCCAATATTTCAAGATCATAATGCCACTAGCATCGGAAGTGTGGATACATTCATCAAAAGCGACTTGATAATTTACAAAGGCAGCATAAAATTGTGGATTTTCAACTGCATAATCTTTAGACAGATAAACAAATTACAGCGGTGCACAAGCAGAAACAATATACACTTGGCTGAGCATTCATTACTTCATGCTATCAGGCATCAACGCAACTCCCTAGCAGTGGGCAACCTTTGGTGTTTTAGGGCTCAGGAGGCATAAAATAACATGATGGTGAGGTAACCGACCATAGCATGATAGATGATGTTGCATGAAAGCTGTTTACAGCCCCATGTCTGTACAATCTGTAATGCCTACTGTGTAGCTGAACACACTGTACAGTGTGGCAATTTGTGGATACTATCCTTTCTTTACATAGGATTAAAACACAGACTTACTACATTTTTTGTTTAAAATAAAATACTGACTTGCTAAAACAGAAAATAAAATTTTCATTTGCCTAAGAGAATTAACACAGGAAAATAACTGCCTGCATAAGAATTTCCAATAGCTAATTAGACAAAAAAGGTCTTTAAAAATTGATATACTTAAAAGTTTTAGGAATTTGGTACACTGTAATCTGTTAATTAGAATTTGCTTTTAATTTCTTAACAGATCCTTTTAAAAGCTTCAGTGCTTAAGGCTCTGCAATGAAAAAATTCTCAGAGGCAAGGCAAATGCTGTTTGACGTGTAAAGCCAAGAAAACTAGTTAATAACATTTTCCCCCTCCCTCCATCATTTCTACTGAATCTTTTCAATAAATCTTATGGGCCAGAATTAGTTTATTTTTGCGCTGGGTAAGCTAACCCCTTCATTGGTATAAACTCACCAAGTTAAACAACCATGCCAGTTTGGCTTCATCTATATCTGTAATTTTGCATGCACATTTTTGGAGATGTCCCAAACTGCATGCCTACAATTTGCAAATGCAAAACTGCAGAGACAAAATTATATGCATTTTTTAAATGTAAGCTTTGAATGAACCAACCGACTGGGCTCCTGTTTCATTGAGACTAAGAAGTGGGCTAACTGACCTCACAGTTACAAATTTCTTTAATGCTCTACCTTTGTTTTCCTTTGTTTAATTTTCTCCCATTATATCCAAGTTATACCCCCCAGATAATCTGAAAGAATTCCTTTCCCTCTGTACTGTTTACACTCTTCGAGCCTTTGTGTACACTTCTATCTCCTTATTCATAGCCTAAAAAAAATCTTTCCTCATTGGCCACTCTTTCCATGGTTTTAATCCTTTGTTCTTTAGGAATTCCATGGGTGCCAAGTACTATCTGTAATATTTTGGGTAAAGCCTCACTTTTTCTCATGATATTTCTGTACAAGAAGGTCAAATAAGATTGATTTTGACATTACTGTTCTTACTATAAAGCTTATATTCCTCTTCACTTCACAATGGCTTTTCATTAAATACTGTAATACAGCTATGGTCTAAAATTTTGAGTGAAACTTCAAGATATCACACAGATAACTATACATTAAAATGTGTAAAGAAGTATGTTGGACTGAAATTGAGTAGCTATGCAAAAAGTCTTCTCAGCCTTTAGGTGAGTTATATACTGCAAAGCAAACAGTCTAATCATGAGATAAAAAACCCTGATGAGAGAGAGAATGAGAAGGTTATAAACTTCAGGAAATCAAGTTTCAAGGGTTTCATTACTTTAAAAAGGAAACAAAACAAAACAAAACAAAACAACCATGAAACTGTAGAATATGGATTTATATGCAAAGATTACTTCCCATTAAATTTTAGTAGTGATACAGGAAAATACAGACAGACACACAACTTTGGGCAACTTGGGGTTTGAAAGTCTGTTATGGGACAGTCAAACAATCTGTTCAGCAAGGTAACCTCAGTGTAATAGTGCTGAAAAGTCACAGCACATTCTTGCAGGGCAATCATGGCCACTGCTAGCACAGCAGGAAAGATTTAGCTTAGAGCAGAAAGGCTTGGGTGAGATCTCCTCATATCATACATTGTTTTCCTTATGTGTTCTTGGTCTTAGCCAACATAACAGGACAGGTCTACAGTTGCCATAACCAAGCAAACAGGAATAAACAGAAACAGTGTAAGCTGGCATATGTAACTGGCTGATCCAGTTCAGTGTTTCTACAGAAAGTGGGAGAGCAGAACAAAGTAAAAAGGAGAGATAATAGGAGACAAAAGGAAAACTGGAAGGCTCCTGAACTATAATTAGATCATTTAACCTTGGATAGAGCGTTACCAAGCTTAACTTACCTCAAAGCACTTAAAACCCAAGAGGAACTCTACGTTCTAAAAATGCTGCAAAACAGTATTTTTAAAACTCTAATGGAATGTCTAAATTTAGCAACTTAATTGGTGTACCAAAGTTAGGAGCCCACCTGCTGTAGGCTCTGTCTTCATTCACTGGACAGTGATAGGAGATTTAGCCTATCTAGGACCTGACATATTCTTGGGAAACGCAGTTCTCACCATCAACAACAGAGGGAACCTAAATCTACCACACCTGTAACTCAGGGACCTCAAGCTGTTGCTTCACAGATTTTTCTTTCAATACCATTACTCCTCAGTCAGCAGCCACTCCTAGCTGCTTTCATCTGCCTCTCTGCTGAATCCTTAGTAATGGCAGTACTGTTACTTAAGTTACTGTATAAGGGACTGGATTGGTGGTGGAATAATGAAGGTTACATATTTTTATTCTTTTTTAAACCGGGCACAGTTTCCCAGTGTGGTTCACAAACTCCACAGGAGGGCACTGACAAGTACAGCCCTGACAAGTACACAGAGAGCACAGGGGAGTCAATGGGCAGCCAGTGTTGGCAGCTCAGATACCAAATGAAACATTTGTGAATGCTTATGCTTTTCTAACTGCCAAAAGGCTAATTGGGATAAATCCACATTCTCAGATAAAAGGCACTGGAGACATAACCGCTTAATATTGCCACGGCATGCCCTCTCTGGCTTGGTGAATGTTTGCTCTAGTCAACTGAAAATTCAGAGAAAGCAGATATGTATCAGAACTTCCTAACCTTGTTGAAGACAAATGCAACGCAAGGAAAGCAGAGAGGCTGCAGGCCATACTTACTTTCAGAATGAGCTCCTTGGCTGAGTGGGACATCAAGATTCTGTCGCACCAGGCTGGACATCTCGTATTCATGTACTGCTTTCCCTGGCTGGAGTCCTCACTATACGGATAACTGCAAACACATCACAATCACAAGTCAGAAACTTATTGCAAAGCATCCTGAAACCTTTGACTCAAATGAAAACATTAACATTTTTAATTGGCAAAAAGCATTTCTTTTGCACACCTCTCCTACTTACTTATATTTCTCTTATACTTCTCCCTCTTTCTTTCTCATGTGCTCTATCTCCATTTCTCCTATCTACAGTCTTACTTTAGGCTGACATGCTAAGATACATACAGTTTCAAAAATCTTACCTCCTACATTGCATTTTTGCATGTGTGAGTGTCTAAGATAGCAAACTGTTTATCGATGTGAAAGAATGAAAACCAGTTCAACAGCAACTCAAGTATTGAGTAGGCTGTTGTATATGACCATGAAAAATGAATAGGCAGAAGACGCAATAGGAAACTCAGGAAACATGTTCATCTCATGGGATTTCTTTGCACAATTCTTTCAGGGAGAGCTATTCAGGGATAATTTAACAGAAAACAGAGTTCAGAGCACTTGGACCTCTGCAGCTGTACACAAAACCACCTGTATGGATTCTCTAAGGATGACAGAAAGGAAGATATGACAAGAAAGTAGGCTTTTCAGGAGATCTTTTAGGAGCCAAGGAATTAGCTATGTAGTTTAAGGAAAATGAAGTGGAGGAAGTAAAATCAATGTAGCCAACTACAAAAGATTCTGTAACTTTGTATGAAACTGTGTTAACAAGAATTTAATTGTTTTGTAGCAAAATTTGGAACAGAAACTGATAAAATAGTAGCTCTGCTGTGAGAGCACTAAAAATGTGCAATAGGATCCTCAGTGCACTCTATCTTTGCTTTAAAATGCAACAAAGTGTTTATTTTTCACCCACAGAACAGCCTAACAATTAAATCTGGTTATCTCAAGACTACATGCTGGTGTGAGCCCACAGGCTGAAATCATCTAACATACCTTCACTGGCAGCCTTTGGTTCAACTGTCAGGAGGCTGAGGCCAAAACCTTCTTAGCGAATGGGTTTTATCCAAATGTTCTCACTACTTTAATATGATAAACTTCGAATTTGATGATCACTGATCATGCTGTAAGGACTACTGTTCCCCCAGACCATTTTGAGAATAGCATCCACAAGGAGCCAAAGAGGGGTTTTGGGGAAATCAAAGGGGTTGTGAAAAGCTCAATTTCTTGAATATTGGACCTGAATTAATTGAAGTTTCTCCAAATAAATGAAGTTAGACAAGAACATTAGCTAGTGCAACTTATCTACATATATGTATGTGTGTATACTTAAAGTAAGGATATTTGTATATTTTTTACTCATGGTTGATTTTATAAAGGAAATATAGAGGTTTTCAAGATATGTGCATTGAAATAAATTTTCTGGGATTGTAACAAAAGGGCTTGCATGCTTGAAGAGAAACTTATTTACCACCCTACTTGGTGTGATACTCTGAAACTGAGATGTATTGCTTTCTACCAAATGGGTTTACAAGCTACACTGCCATTAAAAAGATTAGCCATGGCAATCATCCAAGAAAAGCGTACTGAATGTATTGGAACAAACCAGTGATCTCAGTACCTTTTCCACCTCATCAAACCTAACAAGACTCATTTTCAAAACATATTATGAGAATTCAATTTGCTGCTTCACTGACATACAGAAGTACAGCTTATTTCTGAGTGTCTGTGAGATATTTTGATGATGTAATACTATTGGTAGTAGCTCTTTGTCTGCAATTTAAGGGTTGACTTTTTCTGGTAACCTCTTTTTAGTTACTCAAGAACCCCATACAACTGAAGCTACTTTTTATGACATAAGGTGTAAGAATCAATCCCATTTCATATAATCCCTCCTTTTACAGCATTAGCTATATGGCTTTTAAAGTATGATGCTCTGTACGTGAAATGATCTGTTACTGCTATGTCAGAGCATTTCATTCAAGAGCCTATGTTCTGTAAAATGCTATTTATCAATTTGTTTTATTGATCTTAATGTGTTCACAGGGTGAAAACTTCTGACAATTTTTCAAGGTCTTTAGTGCTGATTGTCCATTGAAGTTACGGTAATTTACAAATATATTTGACAAATCAGCATGCTGATGTCTGGGGACAGAGATGAAACGAAATGCTGCAAAAGTTATCCAGACAAGATGGTCTGTAGGTAATAGTTTAATATGCTGGAGTGGGGCTAGATATACTTTTTATAACCCAGCATTCCTCCCTCAGGCTTCTGCGCTTCCTTCGAATGTGGAAGCATTCTGTCTTGATGCACTCCACTAACTAAAGCTTCTCCCTCACCATCACCGTATCTTTGCCTTGTGCCAGTCTCATTCCCAGTGAAATGCTGACAGAGACATAATAAAAAATATTAACTAAATATACCCCCCAAGAAGAAAGGAAAATTCTTTGCTTTCCTCTCTCATGCTGTAGACAGCTCACATATGCTTTGGAATAAGCAAGTTCCTTTTGTAGATTGGCTCAAAAAATGACCGTAGCTGAATATGACCCTGGGAATTGCCAGGAGGAATTCCTTTTTGCAACCTAGCATGTTTTGTGGACAGGACAGCTTAGTTTATTATGTGCTATTTACCTTATATAGTTTATTTATTTATTTATTTTCAAATAAGGCAAATAAACACTCTGAGAGGGTCCTGGAATAAGACTGCCACTGAATAAATTTTCATGAAATGTATTGCTGAATGTATAGTATCTCAGAATAAAACTTCAAATAACATACATGTCAGTGAATGTCTCCATCATCTTGTTTTGTAGTTAAACGACTAGTGGAATTAAAATAGTATGACTACTTCCTGAATTTAATCTTCTTTTTGTGAACTCTGAAGCTTTTTACTTAGTTGGAGCATTTACAAAGGTTTTCTCTATGGATACTCTGGTGTCTTATATAATGTCAGCTAATTCAGATACTTTCCCACCAGCTGATGTGATTTAAAACAAGTCAATAGAAGCAATCAAAGGAGGAGACAGACAGACGCACAAACATTTCAGGAAGCCAGGCTAATGATTCTGGTGTTGCTATAACAGAAAGATGTTGCAAAATACAATCACACAAAAATGCCCCACACCTCAAAGATGCTACACACGACATTCATTTCAATCCTGTACCCTACATTTGTCACAAGAATGTAGCCTTTGGGCGTGTTCCTTGCACTCCCTGCAAATACAAGTCTCATGAAGTTGGCAAGATGGGGCCCACAACCATGAAGGCTGCATGCAGAGTGCCCAACAAGATAATTAACCGTAGTGCTTGTATGTCAGCCAAAGCAGGATATAAAGGCACAAAACTCATTTTGCTTCTTCCAATACAGCAACTGCCCATGACTCAAGATGGTACTCAAGAAGCTGGGCAATACTTCCAAAGATGTCAGTGGGCTAACCAAGATATAATTGTGCTAATACACAGTTCTATGTTACTATTAACTTTTTGTTTTCTTTAGGCTTCACACTTCTTTCTTTCAACCCTACTTCTCAACAGCTTATTTAAAATAAGCATAAATAATCTCTTTTAAAGGATAACCTGAATTTAAGTTTGCGTGCATGCAAAAAAACAGAGCTATTCTTTTAGTAGACATCTTCCAAAATATATTAAACATAGGTTGTGGGCCCAAATGAGCTCATATTGCTGCCCTTTTTTTTTTTTTTTTTTTTTTTTCCTGGTATCTCCATCCCCTTTTAACACATGCATTCCAAGCAAGTAAGACGCTTACAGTTCTTAATTAAAAACTCATTTAATAATTTATCAGTTTTTCTGATCTATGAATTGTGTAGAAAATTATATAGGTTTGATAAAAACAATTTTAAGGATTCTAGAAAAAATAATCAAAAGTTAAAAATTCTAGTATTAATCTCCGAATGGGTAAGTGTCATGGCAGGTTTGGGTGTTATCAGTCTTGACCATCAAAATTGTGACTGTGGTAGAGAATAAGGGAGAACGAGCTCTCTAAGTCCCATGACTAGACACAAAATAATGTTTTATTTTATTTTATTTTATTTTATTTTATTTTATTTTATTTTATT
>CM021770.1:36637633-36744985 GCA_011076525.1 Nettapus auritus | reverse complement strand
TTTTATTTTATTTTATTTTATTTTATTTTATTTTATTTTATTTTATTTTATTTTATTTTATTTTTCCTTTCTGTAGCATTCTGCCTCAATCACCACCTATCTTGTTCTATATATAGAAAACTGTGATACTGACAATGAATAGTGAATGTTCATGTAAAAATGATGGCTTAACAGATAAAGGCCTCTGGGTACCATTGAAATATAAATGATAGATAGATATAATGCTAACACATGTGAACTATAACTAAAAATGGACACGCTTTGTAACTTGAGCATTCAGTATAGTTACTTACTTTTTGCATGTATTATTATCATATATCTTTAAAAATAGAAATGGAGAAATGAGGAATTCCATGTGGAACAACTTTTCTGTCCTGTTTAAAACAGTTGTAAAGTTGAAATTCTGGACCTTAATCAGTTAGCTGAAGAACTAATAGCAAAAATAGTCTGCTGTTCTATTTGCAAAAGTTATGCAAAATATCCTTTGACGGCACATGCCTCTGGATGATGGATAGACAGGCAGTTCTAGAGCTGGAGCATCCATGCAAGTGCTTTGTTCAAGTTATCTGCAGTTGTTCAGGATTTTATTTTTTTTCTCAAGATACTACTTCTAGCTGCTTTTCCACCTTCTTTCACAAACTTTCAGTTAAACTCATTTTATTTAACCAGAATTATTATTGTCAGGTGGGTTTTCTGAATAAAACTTCCAAAAAGCACTAATGAGAGCATCATCATTCATATAATGCTATACATTGTCAAAATTCAACTGAACACTTCAAGGATTTGTAAACTAACTTAATTAGAAACAGGCTGTCAAATGAACTACTGGTATTACAGTTAATAAGGATGAGAGCTACTTGGCACCTGTTTGATGAAAATAAAACATTAAGAGAGTCAGTAATATTACTTCACTACTGCTGTTGTCAGGTATTGTCAAAGATGATTGGACACCTTTACAAAAATACGTACTGCAGGGTGAAAAGTCCTCTGACATCATAAACCATCCTGTCAACAGTGTCTTAACTTGAAACACAAGCCAACAATACTATGTATAAATATGTCTCCTTAACTGTCATTTCTGGTCAGGAAAAATGCTCCTAATGAACTCTTCTCTTGTGCAAGAAGGGATAAAATGTTTTACTGAGATGGGTGAAGTGTACTTTCTAACAGGAAACAATTAACTCACTTTGGAGTGTTACTACCTTTCAAAGCTGTCTGTCACATGCAGCTCTGCTTTCCAGCTCATTTTTGCACATAGCAAACACAGTGAGTATGCCCTGCTTCTGATAATGCATTTTGGTGCAACTTTAGGCATTCTGGCTTCTATGGTTAAGACATTTCTGGTAGTGTTGTAGAAAGTGTGACATCATCCCCTAGGAAACAACGGGGAAAAATAAACTACCTTGTAGTATTTTAGTACAAAAAAGGTAATTCTGATAAAACTATGCATGCTATGTCAAGACTTACATGCAGATATTTAGGCAAACTTTACCATGTTTCAGGGACTGGGAAATACCTACTGTTCAAAGACCACTTGTTCTTATCTATTAGTTGTCCCCACATTTTATATCACTGAATTGTTTCTAACACAAAATGTTTTGTTGGGATGGAATGGGAGGGAATCATAGAGCATTGATGAGAACTAAGCTTTGTATGAGAAGAGCTGAGATACAGGTTTTGATTTGGTCCATTTTATTTCTGAATTCAGATATGAGCGGTCATGTACTCAATTTTCAACTTTCAGTCTTCTTTCTTGTAATATTGAGAGAGAACTGCAAAAGGTGAAAAATCCCAACCACTTTCCATCAGAAAATTATTTATTACTTTCACATTTTGAAAGAAAATGTTAGACTGTTTTGCCTTTAGTTCTGATGTATTTTCAGGTTGTTTGAGATGCTTTTACAAGATGCAAGGACTGTGCATCTAGGTTGCCAGTTCAAACTTTGAGTACTTTGAAAGGTGTAAGTCCAAAGATATAAATAAAAATATTTTTATATTTTTATTTTACAAGGTCCCAACTCAGCATTTATGTGTGCTGGTACATGAACAAGATCTCAATAAAATGTCATTTGGTCATTTGGTCTTTGACCAATCAAAGTACAACATGTAAGAATCAGCATATGCCATTGATAATTTTTGTCAGCTTCCAGATCATTAGTTTCTTCCTCCAAATTAAATTACCATTTTATATTTCCCTCAATCTGAAAGGCAGATTTGGGTTCCCTAGGTCTCCTCCTAACAAATGACCCCATGTAATTTATCTTCATATGCTCATCTTAGGCAGCAGATAGTTAAAGCTAAGCCATGAGACACATTGCTGTTTGAATTAAATTAGCTGCTTCACGTGTACCAAAATACTCATAAGCCTCCATGATGCTCTGCAGAGCTAACTGGCCATGATATGCATCTCACTTAAGCCAAATCAGGAGGGTAAACAGAGTCCTGCAAACACAGTAGTTAAAGTACAATGTGTTAAACAGCTGCTACTTGCAAATGCTACACTAACACCATGGTGATCAAACCAACAATCAGAGTCAAAGGTGACAATAAAAAGGGGGGTCACCCGGGCAGTTCAGTAGCAAAGGGTAAGAAGGGTAAACAGGACTCAAGCCATAACTCCAGGCTCAACACAAAGCAGGAAAGTTAATGACACGATGCTTTTCTCTGGATCTTTTTTTATGGATTTATGTTGGGCATATTGTTTTTTGGATTAACAAGCTTCTTTAGAAAATGACTGTGCTGCTCTAATATATGTTGAGAACATGCTTCAGAGTTAATATTTCTGTATCAGCAGTGCAACTCTGGCCTTCTTCTAGTAAAAAGAAAAAAGAAACCCAGAGCTTTTATTTATTTATTTATTTATTTATTTATTTATTTATTTTCCAGTGAGCAACTGGCCACATCTCTTTTGCCTAGAGTGTTCCCCATAGTGAAAATCCTCCCTCACTGATTACAAACATCCCACTGCTAAACCACAGTGATAATGTGAACATGCATCACTTCTTGTACCATTACGCCTACTGTCTCAGTGCCCCTTTGTAGGGTATTTAGCCTGTCTAAGTGACAGACTGACGCATAGCTAATAGCGACCGGTGTGACACGTTTTGCTGTTCAATAAAGAACGTCATGGAGAGACCCAGATGAAGAAAATGGATTATTCAGCAATACTAACGCCTCAGTGAGCAGACAATAAGTGATGTGCTCTATTACTTTAATAACAATAATGTCTTATTACTAATGTATGTAATACTGCTACTATTAGAAATGGATAAACGAACAATGAATAACATTGGCTTATTGGGAATGACCCAACAGAGGCTTGTCTCAGCAGAGCAGTCTGATGTTACCGTATGTGACTGGGACTGAGCTAAATGTCTTCTCTGGGAATGTGCCTGACTTAGAGTAAGTCACTTCTGGGCAATGCTTGTACAAATTCTAATACAGAAAACGAAAATTACTGTTTAGTTGAGACAACAGGTAGGAAGGGGTTCAGGTTCCAAACAACTGGCCTTTTCAAAAGTACTTTCAGACCTCAGCATGATGCATTAGTAGAAAAAATAATACAGTTAATGACCCAGGTAACAGCAAAGACCATAACCTTTTCAGAATTTGCTTTATGTGTTTCTTGCAGCACTGTTCATAATCTTCACCTTACACACAGCATACAGTAGTATTCACTCCTTGAAACTTTTTGTCTTCACTGATTTTCTTATTTTCCTTTACCACAATTCCTTAAAACAAACAGAACTGCATACTTGGTAAATCCATCCAGTTCCTCACAAATTAAAGAAACATCCTATTTAATTTAGAAATTAATTGAGAATGATGGTGAGAGCTACGCTGGTTTAATCCAAGGAGAGAAATGGGGATAAGAGCCGTTTGAAAAATATTTTAATGTTCTAGAGAAAATGGCAGCTGTCTTTTCTGCTTTCATCTGGGAAGTGGAAGATATTTAAGATATCTGACCAATACATAGAAGGTGTTTTACTTTTTATGAATGACTATGAAGTATTTCTATTTCATCAAAAATGCATAAATACTACTTCATTTGCCGTAAAAAAAATGTGCTATAAAAAACTAACTAATAAAGCAAGGATAAAAATCACCTAGTGGTTTAACAATTTTTAACTTATTCAGGTGCCTAATTCCCCCTTCTATGAGACCCAAAAGGATTACTCAGGTCATGTTTTATGCAATGAGAATCCTGTTTGCTACACAAGTAGCGTACTGAGAGTTGACTTGTATGCTCTGAAAGCATACTGGGCACCTGGGGAAGACACTGCTAAGTAAAGGCAGCCCACCAAAATCTTGCCTTCTCATTTCCCATTAAAGGGCAACAACTGGAATATGTACAATGGCACCAACAGGGTTCAGTACGAAAGGCAGAACTGTTCTTCTTTGGACTGCCTCTTCAGAAAGGAAGGAACAAACAAGTGCTAAAGGGCTTTGCTTCCTGCAGAACAGACTAGCTCACTCTCCTGTGCAAATTAGACCAGAAAAAAATATATGTATCATTGCGCAACCTACTAGAGTGAAAAAAAAAAAAAAAAGGACAAAAAAAAGGTCATGGGACAAAATGCAAGGGTAGAGAATAAACAGAATATAGACTAAGCAGGAATCTGGAGGAATAAAGTACCAGAGCCAGAGAGAATTCCAAAAGAGAACACTCTTCCAGGAGCAAATGAGATCAGCCTGTCCCCTGGTGTGAGGTGTCAAAGCCAAGATATTGTCAATGCAGAGGGTCTACTTGAGAAAAATATCACACAAAGGTTATCTAAGACACAAACATATGTCCAACCAGTAAATTACACGACAGCCTAATGCAACAACAAACAAGAATAGGTCACTTTAAGAGAATGATTAATACATGAGATTACTGTGCATGCAGACTTATCGGAAAACAAACCTTGTAGGTGGGTGTGAACCCTTGCTAAAGTCAGTTCCTATCTTTGCTATACAACAGTTACAAGAATAATTATAATAATTAATGGAGAGCAGTGATAAAGTTAACAATTGCCCACCTGTATATTGCCTGACCACAATGTCGTTACTTCTTTTTTCACACCTACTGCCTTTTGCAATGATTGCTGACTACCACAGACTTTTTCAGCCTCATGCTGGGCTTGCTGTTTGCTTATGGCCAGGCTGTTCAACCTGTGACTGACAGAGCTTACACAGTTTCAAATTCTGAATTGTATTTTGTCTCCAATGGCTAAGGTTGCTATGGGCTACATTAGATTACAAAGGGTAATGAGATGAAAACATGAATATTCACTATATAAAGTGAAAATATAGCAGTATAGGAAATATACAAAATATAGCAGTATAGGAATGGGTGAATAATGTCTGAAAAATACTTTGTTAGCAGGACTCTTCCTATTTGGGATAGCAAATTTGTAATGCAGCCTGTGGTTTTGTATTAAGCTGTGATTCCTTTTCCAACTTACCTTTGCTTTTGGCAAATTCTGGGAGGACTGGGGAAGGATTTGCTGTGGCTGAAGGCAGCATGGTTTGTTACTTTTCTTATTCTCAACCCCAAGGGCAGAGAAATGATGAAAGGGGTGGGTTTTAAACAAGCTAACCTCTTCACTGAGAAAAGAAAAACTGACTCTGTTTTCCTTGCTGGCTGGGGCAGACTGCTGCATTTTCTGCAGACATCACTCCCTTGGCACGTTTCTGGTGATACCGACTGCGAAGTGCAAGAATGTGCCTGGGAACCCCTCTGGGCAGAGCTGCTGACCTGGGGGCAAAACGGCTTCAGCACACACAGGTCAAGCTAGCAGGTCAATACTTTTTTTCCTCAAAAATTAATTCAACGCATCAGTAGTATGCTTCTCTGTGATGTATGGCTTGCACAGGATGGTAGGCTCATACTTAAGGAATTAAAAAACCCTTGGAATTTAAGAAGAATTTAGAAAAAATACCTAGATATTAAGTGCCATGCTGAACAGAGAGGAGGCAATTGACAACCCTGCAAATGAAGCAGATGCTGTAAGTGCCATGCTCAGCCAGGAAGCAAAGCCCTTTAGCACTTGTTTGTTCCTTCCTTTCTGAAGAGGCAGTCTGAAGAAGAACAGTTCTGCCTTTTGTACTGCATTAATTACAGAATTAAAAAGTAACTTTTTGTTTGGCACTTATTATAACACCAAAATTTTACTTTTAGGAACCATTAGCACTGTGACAGGAAAAAATAAGAAAATATTTATATAAAATTAGGTTTTTAAAGCACTTATTAAAGACACGATTCAACAGTAGCTGAAAATATACAGACCTTCTTTTTTTCTAAGACCTGTAAATAATGATTCCTGAGATGTTTTCTTTCTCTTACGAGTGATAAGAGTCAAGTGCTCTCACTGATCTCAGTGTAACGGAAAACTGGAAACCAGAAGGCCTGGCAACCAATCAGTTTTAGATCCCCCAAAAAGAAGATACAGAGAATAGAAAATAGAAAGTTTTTTTTTTTTTAATGGACAATTTGCATTTTTGCATACTCTGGAGCAAGAGTGGTAACGCTTACCTATCATACCTATAAAGACTCAGGAAGGTCAGTTTCCCTAGTGTTCAAAAACGGGAGATTTTTATTGATACCTCATAGCCACTTAGCAGTTGTTATCGCTGGCCAGCCCAGCTCACTGTTGTCTGGTCATTTGTGTCCCACGGGCGCCCTGGTCCCGCACCCAGGCTGCCTGCTCGCCCCTCGCCTGGTGGAAGAACTGGTGTCTGCCCAGGGCCCTGCTGCACCTCCCTGGCTCCAGGCCACTGCTAGCAGGGGAGAGCCAAATTCATCACGGGGGTGAGCAGTAACAGGCTTGTCGCACCCAGCATGATGGATGACTTCTTGAGCACAAGTGCCATGAGTTTACTGCTTGCATTGTGCTCTCAACGATGAAGCGCAAGGCACCAGGGTGCTGCCTGTTCAGATGCTCAAAATCTACCCTGAGCTGACTCTCTAAATGGGAACCAGTAAACAGTGCAGTATCATAATGTCAGGCAAGACAAATGGTGCTTTACAAGAAGGTATAACTTTCAAAATGGAGCATGAAAATTTTGGACAATGGCTTGCTTATTAGAAGGTTCATCTAAAGAGTGTACTTAAGTAAGTAAAGTACTGTGATTTCCTTTAAAATAAATTGTTTTATACTGATAAGTATATGCCTACACAACTGTCATGGCTTCACTTGAAATTCAGAGAAATTCACTGTAAAAATGCTAACAAATTAATACTGAATAATTAAAATATGGAAAATGGAAATTAACTCGATTATTACAATGGAAGAACTGAATTCATTTTTTAATGAAACTGAGCATATGCAAGAATCAGACTTATTTTCTCAGTTCATACTCTAAGTATATAAGCCCTTGCAGGACACCAAAACATCCAAATACTTTCCAGAACTTCCACTGACATTGACCACAAAATACCACTGACTCGAAAGGAGTAAAGCTTTCAACTCCAAGCCACCTATGGTAGTGTATCAATATGATCTCCTGATAAAATTCAGATAATAAACAGTTTATGTTTATAAAAAATGAATTTATAAGTCACTTAGTCTGTTGCAACTCAAAGGGATGTGACCTTTTCCATTTATCTCAATTATACACTGAATTTCAAACATGTTTTTTGAGGGGAAAATTTACAAGTAAGCTAGGAATGCAACTGTGCTATTGATTTGTAGACCGCTGTGCAAATTAGGCAATTAACTGTATGCACAAATAATGAAGCAAATAGAAGAAAGAAGAAAATTGTCCTTTTTTTTTTTTTTATGTGGAATGTACTACTAAATGTATTCAATACATTTTATCTGAGATACTCTGTCTTCAGTCATTGGCCAGCATGCCCTGCTGTAAGACCATAACACTATGGAACAAGAACAGAAGTAGAGAGAGAAATTCAAGGGAATTACTCTCTCTACTTCTGAATCAAGGGACGATAACTGAAATATCATGTACTCTCTGACTGAGTCTTTTATTAATACAGACTCTATTGTAAGTTTGCCTTAGTGGGGTAATCTCAGGTATCTGATTTGAATGTGTGAAATGAAGTACAGAACCCAACACTGATAGAATTGTATTAATGTATTGTATCAAAAAACACAGGATAACTTAGTTGTTAACTAAGTTGTTAACTATAATAACTTAACTATAATAACTATAATAACTCATAACTTAGATTGGTCAGAAATTTCTATAACCCAGGCCATTAATGCCCACATTAAGAAATACTGTGTAAGCAAATATTGGATTAAAAGAGAAAGACGAAAAATTAGAATAGTAAAATTTTTATCTTAATAAGTTTTTGCTCAACTTCATAAATCCCAAGTTTTTCTATTTAAGCATTTGCTATGGTGAAAGCTAACAAATTCTGAAATACTGCTTTAAGGTTATCATTACAATTGCTTACAGGTTCCTTCTAAATTCAAATGTTCCCATATTAAGCCCATAAGCCTGACATAAAAAGTGACTTTAGATCTTTCTCTATCTCTTATTCCAGTGAAAAATGCTTTGTTTGTTGCATTTGCAGAACAAACTGGTGTACCATACACTTTGCAGCGAAGAATACCAAGAAACTTAAAGTAGTTCCTAAAGATACAGTAGTGATAATGTCCTCCTTTGTTTAAAAATAGAAAATCTAGTATGACTGGATGTATGACAAATCTCCTATATATTAAGCTTATATTTGCAAACTATATATAAAAGCATCCAAGTAATTTTTATTTTTTTTTTCTCAGAAGAGAAAAGAAAAAGAAGAGGGAGAAACACATGAGAAACAGAGGATAAATTAAGCCAAAACATTCATGTTGTATTCCTCTTTTTTTTTTTTTTTTTTTTTCCTAGGCTCTAGGTTGAAAGTCCTACATCAACACTTTGCTTTTTGCCCATTCAAACTATCAGAATTTAAAGTTAATAGCACATTGGTGCAATTATTTCGACATAAATAATTATGTTATTTCTTCCAGGAAGAAAATCAATGTGCTTTATTTCATGAATAAAAATAGGGCACTGATTGCAGTGATTCTAGCAACAGGGAATCCAGTTCTGCAGAACTCCACTTCAGAAAGACTACTCCTTGACACTGGTGGCTGTGAAAGGATTACAGAATGGAAAGCAGGATTCCCTTGTCATAAGATCCAGAGCACAAAGGAAGGATGGATGAGAAAAAATACCCTAAAATAAAGCTGATCTGTTCTTTGAATACGAATAATTAATTTAGCTTGTCAGTTTTACATCTTATTATTTGATCAATACTCATAGTAGGTTTTTAACTTTTTAAAAATCTGCTTAAATTCAAATATATTTAATGTTATATAAACCCAGTGTCAGCATCTTTTCCAAACAAAGTGCCAGCTTTCAGTATATAAAAACCTAATATTATTTATTATTATTATCACTGCTACTATTACTAGTTATACGAAGGAAACAAAGTGAGTAGCAGGCAAAGATGCATGTTTACTCCTTGCACTGCTGCCCTTTGGCACAGCTGAGAACAGCTGCGGGGCCGGTTCTCTATGGGCCTTTGGAGGCTGAGGAAGGGTTTGCTGTACCTCCAGGTCACACTCTCCAGTCTGTTCACAAAGCTCCCGAAGTTGGGAACAGGGTGGGAATTGAGAAGGAATGGGTGAATCTGGAAATGACCCTTTTGCAGCCATTTCCCAAGAGCTGGACAGGGTTCCTGCTCTGAAGTGTCTGCTCCACCTTGGAAGGGCAGATGTGGGCTTGCAGACGCCGGGGTGAGTTAAGAGGCTAGTCTATGCAGAGCTGCAGAGGTCAGCATCCTTTACCGCTGCAACGCAGCAACCACTTGAATGGGAACAGCAATCAGCATGGCACCAGCATGCTCCACAGCGGTTTGGAGCAGGAAGCGATGAATACCACCAAACCCAAGTAAAGTAACAGTGTGCTTGGGGAGGGGGAATCCAATTACCAGATTGGCCAGAACTTCTGTCTAGACATCTATACACTCGCAAAAATGTTATGGCAAGAAGTGGTCAGGACCTTGGTTTTTCATCTGACCTGCAAGGCAACAGAATCAAGAGTAGTGTGATGGCTGGCTGCTGCCCAGGGAAGGGGTCAGCAGGGGCTCTGGAGCATGGGGAGCGAGTGCTGCAGGAACAAGGGGACCCCAGCACAGGACCTGAGCCCATCAGCTCCTGCAATGCAGCTCCTGGGGCTCAGGTGCCTTGACTTTAACTTTGCAAGCCAATATTGTGGTTCATGAAATATTTCATCTCTGATATTGCTGGTGTGCACAAAACAAAACAGAGACATGATGCAGATTTTGCTTTGATTTTGCAAGGAAACAAAAACAAATAATAAAATTGAGAAAGAAGGAGTTGGGAGTGGATAAGCCGTCAGAACTTGGTGACTGCCCTCCTTGGTGGCACTGTGGCCTCTCAGTGCATCTCCTGTAATTGGTTATTGAAGTCTGAAAGCATGGGGGGTGTGGGGGGTGCAGGGAGGAGAGGAGAGACTTAGATCATATCGCAGGTTACTTTAATTTCATTCATTATACTGATTAGAAAACATCAAAATCTGGGTTCCATCCACAGTCTGGACTACCACAAGGACTTCTGGGATGCAACATTTTCATCTGTTCTAGCTTTTTATTTTATTTTATTTTATTTTATTTTATTTTATTTTTATTTTATTTTTACCAGAGCTTCATCTCTGGTGTAACACTTTATTTAATATTTTAAAATAAGATAATAACAACCTCATACCTTAGATACAGTAGCTTAAAATGCTAATGGAATCAAAATACATCATTTGGATGTTAATGCTCTGTGTCAAGTTATTCAGATACAGAGGCCGTGCAGAGAATAAATGCAGCTGACTAACGTTTTAATTTAGCTCCTCTTGCTCCCATTAATTTGGCCCTCTCCCTCTACCATCCTGATGCTCGCTGCTTGTTCTACAGCAACACTAGCAGTTCTCATGTGCAGCTCTCACAGCCCTCTTATTTACTCCTGTTTTAACTTTTCGCAAACATCTTCCATTTTCTCCCTAGATTTCTTCACATAGTCTTATATTATGCCCCTTCTAAGCTCCATGCCAGCTGTATTTCAATGAGAAATGGTGCTACCTTACCTGACGGGGGTTCCTATGTACTCTGGCACCTGTCATCTGACAGCAGCAGTTGATCACTCTGTGGGTCAGTGCTAGAAAGGGACACAGAAAACCTTTTTCCTAGTTACTCCTTCTGAGAAGGGCAAGACCAACTCTCTGTCATGTTCCTGTGGCCATCTCACTCTTCCTAGAGCTTTCCATCACTTTCTCTCAGTGCTCCAGATCATACTCGCCCAGTCCTCCCTTTTCTGCAACATTGGCTCATTGTCTTAGTCTCTCAGCAATTAACTTGCTAAAGCTTTCCTCTTCCAGCTCCTTGTGCAAGTCTTGGCCTCCTTACTTGGAGACCCAGCATTGGCTCCAGGCTCCACCTTCCCAAGTCTGAGTTACGCCTTTGCTTGCATGCCTACCAGGTTGCTCCTGCACAGTAGGCATGTGTACGAACAGTTCTGGTTCCAGCTTTTGTGTTGTCTGCATTTTATTCTTGAATATTCCCCCTCACCCCTTGCTCCAACTGGATGTAAAGGGGAGAAGGATTCATTTTATTTGCAAGAAACCTAGCCACTAAAAAAATAAATATCTAATGAGATTTTGATGTAATCTGTGAACATAAATTTTTCAAAGCTAGGTGAAAGGTTCACATCATTTCACAGAGTTCAAAAGTACAACTTAGATACAAAGACTACTCACACCAAACTTCTGATATTTGATCTAGAGCAGAATGACACACAACCATATTAGCAGAATGGTCTGAAGAATCTGCAAACCATTCAAGCAACAAGATACTTTTGCCAAATCTGGTTGTGGCTGAAAGGTCTCCTTGGACTTGCACTTTGCTTGCAAATTGATGCACAGTTTTGTTTGACTTTTTCCCAATAATTTTCATTCTTAGGCAGAAAACCTAAACTCAAGGTTGGTAAAGCTTTAAGTAAGAAACAAACAAACAAACAAACACCACCACCACAAACAAACAAACAAACAAACAAAAATCTTCTCCCAAACTTCTCCCCTTCCCCTCAAAATCCCCTCCCACAAAACAGGACAGAAAGTAGCAAAAGCAAGCACAAATGACAGAGAGCTTTAAAAATAAGCAGTGTTCTCAATCTTGCCTGGCCAGGCTGTTTACATACAACATGTGCCATGCAATTTGCTTTTGTAGGCCAAAAACTTAATTTGGGACTTCCTACAACTGAGGTGACAGCTGGAGTTTGAGCTATGCAGTCACTTATATAGACTGAGAAAATGTGTTTGCTTTATCAGACATCATTAGAGAAACTGATCTTAAATAGAAAGTTTCCACTGAAAACTAAGGGAATTGATCTTCATTTTAAAAAAAGGACTAAGTTGGTGAAATCCAGTGGAAGACTATTTCTGTTAAAAAAATATATATCTATTTTCCCTCACCTCCTTTTACACCCAACAGGTACACAACTAATGAAATACACTCAGAGATGTACACACTGCTGGTCTTCTGTTATCATACTCAATCAATAAGAACAATTTAGAGCACTGGTAACCTCTCCATGCATACTTCCATTGCCCCAAGGGATCAATATAATCAGTATCGCAGATGGCTGGTGAGAAGTAATGAGATTATGATAACAAATAGGCAAGCTTTCCAAATTTTTTCCTGTTGTATGCCAAAACATCACACCTTTCTGTCTGTTCGTAAAGGACAAAATAGCAATATTCAAGAATATTGTATTAAATATATATAAAAAAAAGTTTCCTACATTTCCCCTACAATGATTTCTTGTAATTTACTCTTTCTTGTAACTTTACTATAGCTTTCACTTTTTCTTTCACTTAAAAACAACTGTGAGACTTGAATTCTTTACTCTTGGAAAGGGTCTACACACATTTTAGAATGTACAGTATTTTCCGTATATTTCCCCTGAACAGGACTACTGTTTGCAAAAGTCTTGGTTTTATTTTATAACAATACCTGTATATTCATGGCTAAAATTCATCTATGGAATACATCAGATTAAAATCATGCATGCATATTAAAAAAGCAAAAATATATAGTCTCTATAGTCTATACAGTTAATAGTCTACATAGTTATATAACATGCTTAATGAAACTGAAAAAAAAAAAACAGAATCTAAGTTCCTGTACTCTTTCTTGCTGCTCTCTTTGGAGTCCACCTTGAGCAAAGGCATTAAGCTTTTCACCTCCCCTTAAAGTCTATTTCCATTGAGTCCCATTTGCTAGCCAGTTTTCAACAGCTGTAGGTAAAGATTGTCTAATGGTTACAATCAAGTATTTTAATAGGTTATCTGGCTTTAATGCTTAACGGTAGCTATGCATCTCTTAGCATAGAAGCATGTCAGATTTATTTCAATTGCAGCTATAAAATACAGCATCAGTACAATCCAAACAATGAGCTACTGAGCACAATTTATGTAGTAATTGAGGGGATGTAGGAAGACTGTAAACATTTGTGAAGGGAATGAAGATCATTATGATTTCTACAATATGTATAGGAACACTCACATTTTACCTGCTGCGCTAGTAACAGTTATGCTTTAGCTAGCTCACTAGCTAAATAAATGGATTATATATGAATCTTACCTGGGAGGAAATGAGATGTCCAGTTCATACAATCTGTCTTTAAAGACTGACAGCTCTCTGTCAAATTCTAAAAGCTATAAAAGATAGAAATAAATATATTCACTCTTTAATGTTGAACTGAAGCAATCTAAACCCACTACATTTTGAAAAATTAAACAAACAGACTTGATTAAACAGTTTGAGCTATATCTCCTTATAATAGTTTTTAAAACAATGCAAAACACTCAATACTATCCTGATATATAAACAGATCATTGAGAAAAGTGTACAAAACGTTCATTTTCATCTCAGTGAAACACGTAGCATTGGCTCTTTACATCAGTGACCTGTATGTACACTTACTATTTCAAGATGGCAAAATTTTTTTTAATTTTATTAGCAACCTTTTCAGAGATAAACCAGGCTAGCATTAAAAGAGTACAGCAAACTGATATGCTAATCAACCCACAAAAATGCCAGCAAAAGTATCATATTACTTTATATTATCTTTAGCTCAGATAAGAAGGTACAATAAACACAAGGATGTGCAAATCACTCTTCCTAAGCAAAGACAAGCAGCATTTTTGTACACCTATTTTGGGTGGTGCAGGTCAGATAACAGAAAAAGGGAAACGTGACAATAGGTAAAATGTGTTCCCAGGCAGCAGCCAAGATGTAGTACTGGAAGAAGGTATTTCACAGAGGTATTAGTAAGTCTAGATGTAATGTCCCGTATAAATATTACTTCTTGCCAAATTTCTTTTCCCTTGACCATGACAGAGGAAATAAATGTCTGTAGGCTTTGTTCATGAACACAAACCTGAGCATAACAAGTCAATTATAATAGTCCATGCTAAAACAACAACTGTTCTGATGGACACAAAACCTTATTTCAAAACCACGGCTGGTGTTAAGTCTGACGTCCAAGTGAATTAGTGAGGTAAAAAACAAAAAGCTCATAATCTACTCTGTTACTGGCTGTCGTTCTGAGTGCCACTTTCTATTTTGACAAGCATGTCATCAAAACAGTATCCTGTATGATGGTGGCGTGTTTGCCCACTGTTCATTAATCATGTCCCATCTCACAGCTGTGCTGATACCATTGTATGAATGGCAGAGGTTCCCAAAGAAATTAGATTGTGTCCCTCTTTCTCCTCTGCCACCTCATAAATCATTCCTGAAATGTGCAATTAGCAGCTACTTGTACACATTAATTATCTGTGTGAAAGGCAGCTACCTGAACCACCTGCACTGCTGATTAGCTACCTCTCCAAGGCCCACCCGGTTTTCTTCCATTTCTAGTTGCCATGTTGCTTCATGTATGTACTTCTACACACAGATGCAAAATAATGGGTAGTTTTCCCTATTTCAGGATACCAAACTGACACCAAACTTTGAGATGGTATGCTAGTAAGGATGTAACAATACAAACAATTGCAGTTAATTTTTGCAATAACCTGTTCAAACCTCCTGCTAATCAAGATGTTTGGATAAATGCTTATAAACGTCTGTGGGGGATCTTGCATCTCATGTAGCTATCTATCTAATAATATGTTCAATCCTAAAAATGTTGGGACAGTTCAGCCTGCTCCTATGAAGTAATATCAACACACTTCAGGAAAAAATGATTCACCATGCATGTTTCCAGACTGTGATCCTTTATTTAAGTATGTATAGATCGATGTGTAGCCACTACATATAAATACGAGTTGGCTATGAAAACAAATGTCACTTTTCTGTTCCACATGTTCCCACTTGCTTAATTATCTGTCCAACATGAATCTAGCATAGACAAAAAGATCTACTATCCCCAGTAAAAACATTTATTTGTAATATTTATATATTAATACAGTCCAAATACTTTTTTTTCCCCTGCTCTTTCCAAGTAAAAAAAAAAAGCAGAGCAGGAAAGTAAAGGCATCGGGAAAAAGAGGGCTATTTCTGAAGAGTGAAACTGCAAGAACTGAATAAAAGAACAATGCTCCACAGAACACAATGGTATAAATTACTCATGAGCATTCCAAGGGCTAGAGATGTTAAATAGAACCATTGTCCTCTCACACCAATTCACACTTTCAAAATCATATACATTCAGATTGTTATTGCTATAATGATATTTGCAAATTAAATGAAAGCCAGCCTTTGGAGGACTAAGTATTTAGACATGCATTGTCATTCAAAGAAGTTTCTCTGATATTTTTATTTGCTGCAGTTGCTTGTTTAGTTGTGTCTATGCTATGCAGATGAGCTGTTGACACTGGTGACAGAGGACTGATAATAGGAACAAGACTGCATTACTGCTGGACTATCTATCTGTTCTCCGAGTTTTCCCAGGTAAATGGACATCATTAAACTCATAATGATAAAGCCAAAACCCCATGATGACCTAGCTGAATGTCTAAGCCCAAGTAGGTGCCTAAAAGAGATACATAGGGAATGTTCATTGTTGACAATGTATCCTCCTATGTAAAACAGTTAAATATTTTAACGGGAGCGGATTATTTGCACGTATTTTTTATGTCTTGCTACATTTTAATAACTATTTAAATTTAACAAAGCATTTTTTCCTAGATATTAAGTGACTAAGTTACAATAGCTGTGACCTCCTGCACAAATGCGTCCACAAACCACACAAAGGGACATCTGCTCATTCTCATGAAGTGAAATGGCAAATCCTTCATGTGTTCAGGATGGAGCAGTGTGAAGCCACCTCAGAGCTTTTCTTTACCTGATACCGCTTCAGATAGTGGGATAGATGAGGGCAAGAAATGATGAAAATTTGAATTGTGCATTTTGAGAAAACTCAAGTTAATTTTTCAGTAGAAGATCATGCTCTAACCACTACTTTCTTTTTGATATTTGTCTTAAAAGCACTTTGGTTCTCATTCAAGCCTGCAGTCTCAAAACGCAAGATTACTGGTGAAGAAAACCTAGGCCTTATCACAATTATTGATGCTACTTTCCTTCAACCCAACTTGAAGAGAAGGAAAGAGACTTGACACAGGAACCAATACTTTACATTTGCTTTATGGCAGGTACATGGGTGTCTGGTGCTCCTTAGCACTACAGATAATTAATGAAAATTAATGTATGCCACCTGGTACAGAAAAGCAGTCAAAATATTACAGGACAATGTCTTTATTTTTAAAGCATATGCACTGTTTTAAAAAAAATCTATTCATTGATATTTTCAGCACAAATTTATCACTTGCTTACACATGGTACATTAAACAGCATTGTGAATATCATTGCCATAACAGTAAACATGAATATGTCTGTTCACTCTAAATGACAAAAAAAAAAAAACAAAAAAAAACACAAAAAATCCAGTTTAAAGCCTAAAAATCAATATATCATTCAATTTAATTTACTCATTACATGGTCATATTTAAGAAGCAAACCTTTATGGTGTTACATGATGTTGTGGGGTAATTTGAACAATTGCACAGAGATTTTAAAATGCTGTGTCTGGAAGCTAATCCTTGAACTATTTGTCATAAGCAGTTCAGAAGACTTTTTTTTTTTTTTTTTTTTTTTTTCCCCAAACTCAATTTCACCTACGTATTCATACATAAAATATTGCAAGGATTATGTAAGGGCTGTTTTATCTGCTCTAACCATTGAGTTGCTGATATTCTGTCAAGATATTTTGTTTACAATATCCAGCTACCAGCCCAACATGAACATTTGATTAACATCTTCCAAATGAAAATGCCATTCATACATGTGAGTATTACAACTATAGTTAGTTGATACTCCATGAGACAAAGAGACGATACACCTCGGGGAATACAGATGCAGCACGATTAAGAATGCGCACAGTATGCATCCACTGGCCTGTGACTGTGACAAAAAAAAAACAAACACAGGGAAGAATATTGTTTTAAAAAAAACAGGTTAAATCTACCAATGGGATTTTGCAGTCTGAAGTTATATATTTTTGTTTCATAAACTGCATGAGCTAAATACTTCAATTAAGTTGCATACTCAAGCTCCTATTGACCTACATAGGAATCAACTTGATATCAATGAAGTTCTTTGCACAGAATTAAAGAATGATTGCATTTGCATTAAAGGATGTTCCCCATTTAATTAGAGCAGGATTAAAAACCTTTATGTCTGTTGCCAGTATCAGCTACAATGCCCATCACCTCCCAGGGGAATTATCAGAACTGTTGTTTTTCCATCCTGCACAGGCCCAGTCTGCAGAACCTGTGTGCCAGTGGGTAAGACTGGATTGATGGCTCAACACCGCAATCTTTCCTATGGGTATTCCAGTGAACTCCCTCACCCCAGGGCTGGAACCAACTCAGTCCACTGTCCTTGTAGCAGCCGGGGCTGTATATAGAAAGCAGTGGGCATTCTGGCCAAAGATAACATTTATCTGGAACACTAAATGTGGGTATTGTTTAGCTTGATAGAAACCAAAGGACTGTAACAGAGTTTAGCCAGTTGAAGAAATCAAGGTAATTTTGCTTGCTTCAGTTTAAAGCAATGAGGCACTCTGAAAAGGTCAGTGTCCATCGGTATGCTTGGTAGGCCACCTTGGCTAAAATCACACAAGTATGAACCCTTTAAAACAGGGCAACTTAATTCAGTCACTGGAGTAGAACAACGGCAATTACTCATCAAGACCTACAGACCAAAGTCAGAGCATTGTTAGATCAGAAGGTGATATTAGCAGCATTTATCAAATCCTTCTCCAGGGCCCACCAGAGAATTCACAGCTGTGAAAGGGAAATGAAGTTTCAGACCAAAAAGAAAAAAAAAGTAGATAAGCATACAGAAATGACCTTAGAGAATTAAAATACATGGACAGTGGTCACTGTAAACCCCTTTGCCAGACTTGTATGGCATGCACTTTTTTCAAAAGACTTTGGAAATACAGTAATCTAATCCAGCTTTCCAGCTGAGAAAAAAATATTTAGAAACTGATTCAGCAGTCTACTGACTTCAGATAAAGGTTTGTGGATATACTGATCCCTCTCATCTATCTGTGAAAATGTTACACACAACTCTGCTCTGGCATTATTTAAAGCTACTGTTTTCTCTAGCTTAGACTTAGTAAAATTATTCATTACTATTTATTTTGAATCTTAATTTTTCTTTTCTCATAAAGCCATTTTTATATATATATATGTATATATAGAATATAAACACACCACTTAACACTACTTTTGAATATCATTGCATTTCCGCACATTTCTGAGAATGTCTGTACATCCTGAATGGCAGTGTTGTCAAATCATCAACTCCACATGAATGTGGATATATGGCACACAGAAAAACACATCAAATATTCTTTTCTTAGCATTAGAAGAGTTAGGCACAGGTGGTGCCAAAAGCTCCCTGCGCCTGTACTAAATCAGAAAACTTTTTATTTCACTTGAAGTTCACTCAGAAAAACGTTTTGTTCTTGTTTTGATGATATACCTGTCTCTCTCAGGAGACATTCTGGCACTTTAAAGGACATGTATATTTTCAAGCGAGTATCCCAACCTTTGCAGGCAACTGGACTGGAACATGTATTTTAAAATAGTATTTCTGTTACAGATATATTTAGGTGGCTTAAAATGTTTAGAAAGAACCATAGTTTCTCTTGAAATCTATTGATCACTAAAGAAATTACTGGTGACTGCTATTGGCTCTGCCTCACTGCAGCTCCCTTTTCCTTTCCGAGTTTCCCATTTGCACGTTCCTCTTGCTCCCCTAGCCTGATCTGCGCTGCAGGGCCCAGGCAGAGGGCTGTGCTCACACAGCCTGCGTCCTGAGCACCACACGGGCACCACTCCTTTCCTGGTGGAGAAACACTGTGAGAGCGGCTGTGGAAAAGCAGTGGTGATGTTGATTTCGGTGATTGATTTGCAAAGTGGTGATGTGTTCAGTTGTTGGGTAGGGCAGAGTAAGCACCTGGCACACTGCAGAGGAATGTGCTCAAGACTCAGGGCTTTCAGCTAGCAAAAAAGGGCCTAAAACAAGCATTTCTAGAAGTTCATGTAAAACAGAATTTTTCATTCTGTAAGACATTTAGTACCTTGTTGGTCCCGTAATCCACACATACATCAACACTGATTTGGATAAAACAGCTCCTTCAAACCTCTCTAATTACATACACCTTAAATTTTCCAGCAGAGTTTGTGGCCCCTGTTGAAATACCACATGCTTGTATTCTGCATATTATCCTGTTTTTCTTAATTGTCCTGTCTGGACCCTTTGAATCCAAGTACACTGACTTCACGCTGAAACCACTAGCATGGATAAGCTTTGAAGTTCAACACCCTGCTAGCAGTTCCCCAGGGCTCAGTCATCCCTCTGCTCAGTAACACACAGCAGAGTCCAGATCTCATTCTGGGATATTTTTGTTGTTTTAGGAAAACTAATTCAGAATCCTGTTGTATTATTCAGGTAATTAGTTCTCAGTAAGGCGACTACAGTTAACCACGTGCAAAGAATAAACTAGTTAAGACATTAAAAGCACTCAGCAGGGTTGAGCACAAACTCTCACCACGCAGCAGCAGTTATCCCCTTTCACATTCTGCTGACAACAAAAGGGCCACTGACATCCCCAGAGCTTTTCACCAAAAATGCTTTGCAGAAGCAAGTTGCATTCTGTCCCTCAGCTCCACAGTGCCCAAGGAAGAGCCCAAGCATCCAAAATGCTGCACATATTTTCACTGCTTTCAAACACTGCAACCACGGCTCCATCATCCTGTGCCCCAGCCAGTACTGGGTGATCCTTTGGATACCAACACAAGGTGAGAGCAGCCAGGGCCTCCTGGCAAGCAGTTCTTCAAAATGGCAAGAAAGACTGGGTTGTTGCCAACTTTAACAATAGATTTTAATTAGGAGTATCCTGCTTGCAAATGTGATAGATCTAGTGTATTATTTTGTTAAATTTTACATCTCTTACTGTGAAATGTAACATGAATTTGTACCATCAGGCAGTTGATAGTGGATGTGTTGTGCTGTCAGTCTGCAACTGCAATTTCACAAAAGCATAAAAACATGTCCAACACAGTATTGCAGAATGATAAAAAACCTTTTCTGAGTAAAGACTAAGACCCTCACTTCTCAGCTGGGTGAAACTCGCACTGAGGCTGAACCCCCTGAGCCAGGCCCCCGGCAGGGTGGGCTGACCTGCGGGTCCTGCGGACGGGCTGGACCCCAGAGGCGCTGGTGTGACTGGTGTCCTGCTGCGGGGTCAGCAGCCCAGCTGCCCCTGCGGGCAACCAGGCACCCTGAAACATCACCCGAGATTTCCAGACACCTGCGTTTGCAGGGCTTCTTTCCCAGAGGGGATTCAAATTCACACCCTTACATCTCTGGAGCTGCCAGAGCCTGCTGGCAGGGCTGCCCAGGAAGGGGCAGCAGGGCTTGAACTCATGTCTGCTTCCTTGCGACGGACATCCTGCTCTCATCTCAAGCTGTATTTTGTACAGAAGTATCCTTCAGTCTTACATCTCATGTAAAACCAGAAGGAGGTTATCAGGCATGCCTGGAAAATTCAAAAGGATTTGGCTGTTGCAGAGACTCAGGATAAAAAATATTAAGCACCTTTCTATCTTTATTTGGATTGCCAAAGACTTCAGGCAAGATGTGAAAGCCCAGGTAGGGTACTTTTCTACATGCGCAAATATTACCTGTAAGGGATGACAGTGAGATCCATAGACTCTTGAGGATCGTAATACAAATGCAAACAGTGCCTCTCTGGCTATCCTCTTGGATCCCATAAAGTTTAAAAGAAGTGCCCTTAGGCCTAACCATGCTAGCAGATCATGCTGCCCACAGGCTAGATTACAGAGCGCAAATACAGATGTTGGACTTGCTCTTTAGACAATACTTAAACAAGGGCCAATGGCTAAAAAAACACATATAGTACACCTGGATTAGCCTTTGGACTTGCATTAGCTGTGTAGAACAGGACAAGAGAACAAAGGGTCATGAAATATGATTTCTACCTTTGTAATACAGGCAAATTCTACAGCAGAATAATTCATTTACCTGGACCAGAAATTTGGCAGTGAACAGCTAACCCAGCATATCCGGTTTGACTCCTCCTTGCAATCTAGATGTACACTAATGTTTGTTAGAATGAAGAATTTATTAATAATATTCCCGATCTCTGTCATTACTCATTCTGCAGTGTATCCAATGGCACGTCAACTAAACACTAACACTAATTTGCATAAGCAAATGCAATTCCAAGCATGGGAATACCTTTTCACGAGTAAAGGAGGAGAGCATAAAGCCATTTCCTACCTGCATGTTTATGAAAATCAGGCATCTCAGATGACCAACTTAAATAAAAGAGGCAGTTTCAGGATGCATAGGATTTCCTTATGACCAGTCCTAGGTAACAATGATCCTAGGCAATCAATTTCCTTCCTCCATCCTAATTTGCCCTTATACATCATATTCAAGATTTTATCTGGACAGGGGCTGGTTGGCTCAGTGGATAAACCTCTGCCTTTTCACCTCTGGGATCATGGTTCAAGTCAAACCCTGATGAAATGCACTTGATCGTCCTAATCTAGTTCTTAGTGGACAGTATTCCCATTATCTTTAAAAGGGTCAGAGCCAAGGCCATTGGGAAGAGTGCATTGTGCTATATCTTGTCTGTTGATTAATACATTTTCAGTGATGCCAGATCCTTAACCTTCATGAGTGCACGTATTCTCACAAAAAGCTTAATAAAGGTCCCTGATGGACTAACCCTTTCTTCTTGATGCCCATATCCTTTTAGGATTTCCCAGGAATATTAAAATAAAAACCACAATCATCATTTAAAAGCATGTTTGCCTCAACTGTTTGTAGAAACACCTCTAGGTTAATTGGTATAATAACAGATCCCTTTTAATCATTACTTGGCATAGGGAGAACAAGACCTTTATAATTTAACCCGTTTTTATAGCACATTACAATTTTATTCTCATATTGTATCCTATCTGTCAAAGCTAAACAGACACACAGAATAAAGGCAATCTACCCTCAAAGACTGATTTTGCTGTTCATAACATAGACATCGAATAAAGACAGTGTTCACTGTAGAAATTTCCTGTTCATTCCCTGCAATATCAGGATGACTAAAAGATACTTGACCACTGATAACATAAAGCTTTTTTTTTTTTTTTTTTTTTTTTCATTGTAATAACAAGGTAATACATAGAACCACTTCCATTTTGTGATATATATAGACTGGAGATCACTGTGCTTTCCTGCATAACTATCTTGCATCTGTTTTGGAATTAATGCTGACAGTGTGTGATAATGCAACAGTGTCCTCTGAACTATCTGATTACCCAGGAGTAACTGCACAGCTGGCACCCTCAGCCTACCTTCTTCTACCTCCAAGTAAGAGAGGCAGGGGAGCAGCTGACAAAAAGGGCTGTCAGGGCAAGTGTCTCTGTGAGAGCTGAAGCCAACAGCATTGGACGGGCCACCTGCTCAGGAACAAGCAGGAAGCAGGGAAGGCCAGCGTAAGCAGAGATACCTAATTAGTCACCGGTTTCCATGAACATCAATGAACAAAACAGATTATGATTTTAGTGGAAATAACATCACGTCTAACTCTTAAGAAAATTAATTCACAGACTACTTTCATTACACAGTAATGGTCAAAATCTTAAGGACAATACATTAGTTTCCATCTGGATTGATTCCTTAATATGTTTAATATGAAATATATGAATGTATGACCCATTTCTCATTTCTGACTGTGGTTAAAGATTATAAAATGATTCCTAATGATTTAATCATTCTTCTGTAGTCATAAAGAGTTTTTAAGGTCTTCTTCTATATTTATTTAACTGACTACTGAAGAAATAGCATTTAACTTGTGCTTCTCTTGCATAAATCAATAACATGATCATTATTTTTCATTAAATTATTATCTCTGCCTTCTATTTCATTTGAGTATTTTAAAATTAAGGATGAACTGCTGAATAGAAGATTTTTTTTTTGAAAAAAACAAACAAACCAAAAAGCAGTTATAGCGTGATTCATCACAAATGATTACGGAATTTGAAAAAAATGCTGTAAAAGTGTAGATTTATTCATGAACAGCCTGCACAGTGCTAATCTCCTGAAACCACCGGCATGATAATTTTACTCAATTGAGAGCTGGAAAATCCAAAGCTACATCCAAGTTTTGTGTGAATGACATATTGGTGAGTCAGTGTAAGGTCAGGGACAGTGGACAGCACTGCAGACCCCCTCAGGATGCCTGTGCAGAAGGCTTAGGCATCCCCCACAATTCTCCCTTGTGCACAACCCCTCCTGCTCTTTGGGTGGGTGAGGAACAGGGGCACAGAAGAGGTGTGGCTAGGATGTGGTCAGAGTTACCAGCCAGAGACTTCCGCCTCTCAAAGGGTGCAAGAAGCCAGCTCAGATTAGAGATGCCTCATTTCTTTGCCCACCATTCGCAGGAAAGTCTCCGGAGCAGAACACAAACAGTGCTGTACAGCACAGCTTGGCTGTATGCTACTGTCAAAGTCACAGGTGTTCAGCTTTTTTTAACTCAAAAGCAACTCCTTCTCCTGAAATTGTTGTGACACTAAGGTGAAACACTGCACGTTGTACCTCCTTTCGTCTCACTTTTTGCATTTTGATTGCCATTCTGTAACTCCCTTCTCCATAGCATCTAGACATGGTAGTTCTGTAGTAGTTCCTAGAGTTATGCCCTGGTTCATCGGGGGTACTACGACCTTGATGTACAATTCTGAACATACAAATTAAGTATCAAGATGGTTCTGCATTATGTTACAGCTCCTTTCAAGTAGCTTTTCTCTTTTTTCTGTCACTAAAGAGTTTAATAAATCTGGGTGTTCATTTCTCTAAATAAAATGATACAGAATGGTTATTGCACTTCAAGGTGATAAATACAGATAATTGCTAAGATAAATTTGGAATAAGCTACAGATAAGTCTGGAAAAATTAGACCTGACAGATGACTTCATGAGTTTCAAACTGAATTTCTGTTAAAGGGGTAACTTATATCTACATCAGATTTTTCATAAAAATACTTATTTCTGTAAATATATCTTAAGATTCCTTTTGTTGATTACAATGTAAAGAAGAAGGAATAACTGTGCATGGACAATGATAAAGTAGCCTGTTGATAATAAATATTTGTCAGGTCTTGTCACATCAGTACACATTCCACTGTTACTGAAGAGACATCACACTGATAAAAAAAAAAAAAACTCAAAAAATCAATGGATTTTGAGCTAAAGCAGTTGCTAAACACACAGAAAACATCTTTATCCAACAGCCATAGTGCTGTGAAAATTCCCAAGCCTTGCATTGGTACAGCTAAGGAAAATTTAATCTTCCCAAATACTCATCAGGGCACTCCATCCTGCAGACCTGACAGCCCCACTTATAATTAATTATACAATTTCGATGGGAATATCGACTAAACAAAGCTATAAATCATAGAAAAAGTCAATAGGCATGGACACATTCAATCATGTCCCGACCAATGATTACTACTCTTAAAATACAATAATTATTTTCAGGAGCCAGCTTGAATTAAATTTCTGTCAGGCTGGTACAAGACCGGCGGTTGATGAAGGATGCGATGGATTTTTTGGGTTGAATTCGGCACAGAGACATTTATCCTTTTAGATAGGTAGTTTGTTTTTAGTGATCATGGTGCTGCGTGTTTAACTAGACCATGAAGATTAGATTATCTCCAATGGCTCATTATATCGTTTATCTTTTCCTTCCATGTTTGATCTGGAAGATTTCCTGCTTCTTGATGCATGAATGAAATGACTGCAGATTTTGAGATGGAATGTGCTTAAGTGGGAATCTGCCTGTGCTTTTGCACACTGTGCCCACATATGTAAAGCCAACCAGCAGTTATCTGAAGTACCACTAGGGATGTGGTAAATGGCAGCAAAAAGAATAGCTTTGCTCAGCTTCAATCATGTACTGGGGAAAAAAAACAACGTGACAAATATTTGAGTTGCTTCAAAAAAAGCTAAAGTATAATAGCAATAGATGTAGAGGAAAATCATATGATTTACCTATAGAAACTGGAATTGGTTAATTAATTAATAATTGTACTATTACTCGGTATTAAATATCTCCCAAAGTTGAAAACATCAAGGAAAAAACAATTGCTACGTATTTCACAAGGATTTTTTCAACTTCTAAATTAAACAAAACAAAACAAAACAAAAACTTCTCTCACAGTAATTGTGTTTTTAAGATACCTTGCCTCACAGATATTTCTTGTGGAGGGTCTATGCTACGTATGAAAGATTAGCTTTATGTAGGAAAAGCAGTCCCAGTGAATGGAATGGACATCAACAAATGCTTAAACAAGAAACGTCTTCACTTTCCTCATGAATATGACTCATCCAACTTTCCTGACTTCAGAAGTGACTGAGATCTCAGATTCTGTGATGGAATTAACCTTCTAGGTGTGAGTTATCTTATAAACAGAGAGGGTGAGTAAAGGGGCTTTGGATATCCTCTTTGCCCTGGATCCTTGCTGACAGCTCTCCAAACAACCTGGCTGTCTATGAACAGCAAGAGAACATGCTGTAGGTAGAAGAGAAGAAGGCAGAGATAAGGGAGCCATGGGTCCAGTATACATCCCCTCCCTATGCAATAAGTAGCAATACACTTTGTGAGCAGGCACACTGTGTTGACAGTTCCCATAGAACACACAGTTTTCTAAAGGTTTTGTTTGTCTGGAATAGCCTGCCCTACTTGTGTAGCTCAGAATATTCAACACGTGAATCCTTTTAGTTTATGCATACATAGACAGACCTGTATCTGAAACAAGGAACTTAGTTCTGATGTCAGTGAAGTTGGACCAATTTCCATAAGCAGAGGGTCAGGTCAATGAAATCTTCAGTAAGGCTCCCATATGCAGTAGGTATCTATCATCAATGCTTAACTTTTTTTTTTTTTCTTCTCATATTTTTCTTTTAGATATAAAACTCCTAGGAAACTTTAATGAAATTGAGAAAACTGCAAGCAATGATACAGAGATTTTCCAAAATGAAGTGGCTATATTTTGAAATAAAATAACTTTAAAGAAGATATAAAGTCATCCTCCACAGAAAAAATCTAGTTCTCATTACAAATCAAAAGGCTAGTGGTCCCTGTCTGCCTTCTCTGCTTATGAAACTGTATATGACTACCCAAACAGTGCTAGCCTGCTGCAGGGTTTGACCTTTCTATTTTATTTATTCACACACTTCTATTATTCTTTGTATACTCAGAAGACACAGATATTTTCAGAGCAGTTTTGCATTAAAGGCTTTTTTTTAAGTTATTAGGAAGTGCACAGAAGAACAAGTAAAGAAAGCATGCTTGGAGAAATGGGAAATGGAGGACAGAGAGGACAAGGTCACATACATTTACATTTTTTCTACGAAAAAGAAGGTAAGTTATGAAGATATTAAGAAGCTGCAATCAAAATAACTGGCTAATTAAGGAGGAAAGTTGGAGCAGTTACCATCTTGGATGAATTAGCCTTTCTTTCTGTAGACAGGAGGACTAATAAATAAAGGGCTGATAAAAACACAATCTGTATGAGAGTTTCCAACTTATTCCTTCAACAGCGTTTAGTAACGAACTTACCGCAGTGCCATTGTTATCTCTAAAAACATCTTGATTAAAATAGTCAAAAAGCTTCTTTTCTAATTGTAGCATAACCTAAAAAAAATAGAGGAGAAATGTTAGCAAAGTTCTGGGATTCAGGTATCTAATACAGCGCTGTTGGAAGCAACCCTTTTAGATATATGCAACCCTTTAAAACTACATGTCTCTAAGCGTCTAAAGCTCCTCGTCAGCTTGGACATTTGGTTGACTGGCAATCAGTTAGAAAAATCCAATTAACTGCGCATTAGGTGTGACAATCTATATCCCACCCCTCCCTTTAAATTATCAGTTTGAAACAACTATATTCGTTCTTTGTAGAAAAGAAAGTGAACGTTAAACAGAGTTTCTATTTACACAGGGGGTACAGACGGCATTAAGTTGTTTACCTTTCTGTCATTATCAGATTCACGAAATATTAGCTTGACTACTTCATTTGTGTCAGCTGCCCGGATAGTCTGCATTGTAGCCTTCGCACATAGAGTCTAATAAAAAACACAAAGGGAGAAAGGGAAACACGTTTAAACAAAAGATGAGACCACATTTTATTGAACTTGATCAATCTTTGTGTCTTCAAGTGCTGATCCAATGACATCTGAAAGTATGATTTGCTGTAGGTCAAAATACGGAGCATTGCTTATTTAAGTGACTTCCTCTCATGATGGATTTAAAATAATACACTGAATTACTGTTTGGAGAGAAACAGACACTATTAAGAAAGTATCAATCAAATAAAGCAAATATTCATTTAACTTATTGCCATGCACACAGGTTCTTTCACAGGTCTGACATTGTATCACACATTATTGTAAACATTCAAAAAAGCCACTTCCTACAGCTAATGACTCCACAGCACTACTTATTTATGTACCACATTTTAAAAAGCTGATAAGTACCTTGGCACTGGAGTCTTGCAGCTTAACTCATTTGCCAAAACTTCTGCCTTGTGAATGAATGCCCCAAGTATAATTTGAAAATCACAGCAATACTTAATGATCTGACATTAAGTTTGAAAGTTAATCTTGGTAGCAAACTGCTCATACGCCATTCTTTTAAACAAAAGACAACATCACATCTCTAGATATTTTGATGATTGGGTGTCTAAAATGTATTATAAATCAACACTTCATTGAGCTCAAGGTATGAATTTCAAAGGAAGAGTCAGGCCTTGATTCATTAGATATTAGCCTAGTTGTGGTCCAGTTTCAACAGTAAGGAACGCTGACCTACAGAGTAATACAGAACCGGTTGTTTAAAGGGCTTGCTCTGCTGCATGGTAAGAGGTGAAAGTCTGAGGCCCTCAGCAAAGCGGTTAAGCATGTATTTAACCTAAAATCATACTTTAGATACACTGAACCTGTACTTTTAGCTAACTTTAACTATGATAAATGCTTATAATGCAGACAGACTGTCTGCACTCTGGGGTAGCAGGCTTCACAAAGTGCTCTGCAGTTATCCAACATGGGCAAACCTACCGGATGGTGTTTGATGCTGCTCCAACCCATCTGCTTGGGCTGCTGGAAACCACAAAGGAAAAGGCCGAACGAGGCGTTGCAGAAAGCTTGTTATTACTCCAAGGCAAAGAGAAAATGGCCAAGATGGGCACTCATACGTGGGAAGCTGTTCAGTTTTCCTCGATTTAGTATGGCCATCTATGGTGGATAGCATCTGTGCACAGCCTTGGATAAGGTTTGGTAAAGAATATCCATATGAATAAAGAACTTGCTCAAGGAAAAGAATTCAGTTAAGAATGGGGAAAGAGGTGATTTCCCTGCTCTGCATGTTCTCTTCCTTTTCTTAATGGCCAGAAAACAGTCTGTCATTTTGCATGATATTATTCCCTTATAAAATAAGTATTTTCTTTGGTAATGGGGAATTTCACATCTGACCACAAGCTTCTTTCCTTCAAAAATATAACAACATATATTGGGATTCCTTATTAGAAGTGCAGTATCTATCAGACACAATATCATGAAACTACAGCTTACTTCTCATTTCCCCATTCTGAATTTTCCTTTGAAGGAGATGCCAAGCATGTGTTTAAAAAAAAAAAAGTCTACCTGCTTCCAAATAATCCAAAACTCAGCTGAGGTTATCAGTGCTAGAGTGGGAATTATCTGTCCAATAACTTCTTTTTTCCACTTGACAAAAAGGCATTAAAATTACCCTTAGGGGCTCTGTGTGTTGCCACAGTACAAACAAAAAGCGAAAAGCTGAGCAATTCAATTTTTAAAGGATAATAACTTGAGTGTGATTCAGTAAAAGCGAAATACAAATCTCATCTTTTTCTTCATGTCTGTGAACTGAACAGGTGCCGAATCCCCATTTTACTGAAGAGACTATGCCCTTGCCTGTCAGATTTTTCTTAATTGTTTCTTCCCCAAATAAGCAGCACCATGTCTACAGATTACAGACATCTACCTCCAAGTTTTATCCTAAAAAACCTGGGGCAACCAAGGCCCGAACAGGGCCACAGGTGCATGTACAGTCATAGCTTTCACTGGAGGACAAGGTGTCGGTCACCTGAACAGCGATGTGGGCTGCTCTTTGAGAGATTCCTCTGCACAGCGGAATTTTGAGGTGTTTTCCAAATGGCTTTGGAGGAGAGAGTGAAGGTGCTGGCAGGAGCTCGCTTGACCCGCTGTGGCTGGGATGGCAGCGGGGAGGCACACGAAGCTGCTGGGGAGCACGCTGTTGCTGTCCCTTGCTTTGGGGACAGAGCTCATCGCTTCTCTGTCTCATCTCCAGTTTAGCTTTGGACCCATTTTATCTGTTTCTACACTTAATTATCGTTTTGCCATCTGCGTCTGCAGGCAATTCCCGATGAGGTAATCCACGAGCGAACCATTCCCAATGTGCGCTCCCTCCGATACCGCTATTGAAATTCAAAGCACAGATTAGCTAATCGGGTCAAACCCCAAAAAATAGCGCTTTGGGCTCATGTGTCACAAATCAGTCTGGTCGCCTTTAAAAAGCGCAGCAGATTAGAACAAGCACCCGAACAAACCAAAGCGGAAAACTCGCCGCTCTCTAAAGCTGGTTTCTAAAGCCCTAACAAATCGCTCCATCTTTCACTCATTTAAACTTTCCAAATGAGGGTCAATACGGTCCCCTAGCATCCAAATGCTAATGCGCTTAAGTGCGCTTAAGCAGCTTTCCAGAGTGAATGGGCCAAAGAAGGGCTCGAAAAGACAAGGCAGAGTTACTGTCACTGTCAAAAAGTCATTGTAGCCACCCCCGGAGTGGTTGCAATTCAAGAAATTCATGATTTCTGTCTCTTAAAGGCATCTGCTTGAGAACATTTTTTTTTCTGAGCTGCTTTATCTCACAACTTCAGGCCTGCTCTAAAAGAAAAAAAAAAAACAAAAAAACACAAAAAACAACGCGATCGACTCTTGAGAACCAATAAAGAGAAAGGACCCACATACCTTATTGCTTTCAAATTTCACACGCACAAAAAGTTACCTTATTCACAGACAAAAAGTGATTGGGCAAAGGTTCATTTCTTATACAAGCTGGAGCATTCCTTTTTTCCTCCTCCTTTCAATTTCTACAAAGTCGTAGTCACCCAAGCAGAAAACTTTCGGGAACATGTGCCTTTTTAGGCAAGTCTACTTATGAAGGGATTTTTTGTTGCTGGTAAAGAAAATTAAAATGCTATGAAAACACACTGTTTCTTTTTAGGTACTCCCTCAAAAGTACTCTTTTGCAAAGTTAGAATATGGGGATTAGATGTCAAAATTCTTCTACCCAAGTTATCTTTTTTTTTTTTTTTTACTTTTTTTTTTTTTTAAAAAAAACAAAATTTGGCTAAAACGTTTGCAGCAGAACTGAATTCAGAGCTCAGAGAGAATTTAGCATTCAGCCTTTGCTTAGCAAACAGAGACATGTCTTATTACAGTTTTCACATGTACTGTATGCAGGCAGATGCTTCACAGTATCTTTTTAATAATGCTTTACAATAATTTATGTGTAGTGAATTGTAAAACATAGGAATAACTTTTCTGATAATTGCCTTGGAACATATTAAAAATGTAGTATTATGTAGAAAGTATTTAATATTGCCAGTGACAAATTTGGAATTTCTTCTGAACTCTGCAGTCTTTAAATATTGAAAGCCCTCTAATTTACCGTATAAATGCAGCCTTCAAAAACAGATCTGCTCCACTATATACACAACACATTAAAGTGTTTTAGACTGTCTTTCTGCATAGTTATATTTAAAAGGGGTAAAGATATTAAAACAAAATTGTATTACATATACATACAACATTATGTAATACATTGTATATTATATAATCACATTTTATATTGCACGTGTATGGAGACACTGAACTGCTGTGAACTACACTACTGTTTACAGTTAGTAGTGCTCTGATGAAAATTGCAGCTTTTTCATCCTGCACACCCACTTTCTGAGCATTCTTTAGACTTGAGTCCACCTCTTCATGTGTGAGCTGAACTATTGCATGCTTGCAATTATGGCAACAAAATTGTTTTGAAAAAAATAGGGCATCCAAGAACATAATGATTAAAACTTTACAGTTGCCTCTGTCTACTGAATCTAGAGATGTGAATTATTTTTTCCAATGGTTTGAAACATCTTTTTACAACTTATTATTACTTTGAAATCTAAACAAAAAGAAAATATTATATTCATTGTTACTTTATGATGACTAAGTTCAGCATTGATTGCAATTGCAATTTCTAGCAAGCCACATGGATTGAAGCAGAAGTATTTATTGCAAAAATGAACATGAGAGAGTCTGAAGACTGCTAAAAAAAGCTTGTTGAAGCAAAGTCTTGAACACATGAGCAACTAAATCAATTAAATTTAAGATATTTAATTTTATTCCAGTTAGATACTCTGTGCATTCTGGCAAGATGGAAAAGACAGAGGAACATGTATCATCTAATTACGAAAGTGAAATACTTCCTCCGAATTGCTGCTCAAAAACCAAAATCAATCTGACACTTATTAAATTAGGATAATCAAATGCTTTTTTATTATTAACTGGATGCAAATTGTATTTGAAACAATTAGCGAGGTAAAAGACTTGCTACTTTGGGAATAACAGGAACATCTGTCTTGCTTGGGCTCCTCCTCACTTTAGAAGGGGTTGATATATTTTTCTGGGTATTAGGAGTGTACAAACATTAAATTCACCAAATCACATGGTGTAAGAGAAATAAAATTTGCATGTGAGAAAATGAAGTTAGATGTAACTGAGTCAGTAAAAGATGTGCATTTAGCTGCAGGACAACTAACACCATATTTTTTAAACTGCCATTGAAATGCAGATTCATTTTAGCTGATTTTTCACAACTGTGCAGTGGTATTCACCCACACAGCTGCTGCGAGTAGTTAGGAAAATCATAGAGCTAATTTTCCCAGTGTAACGTGATAAAAACCCACTTGAAAGGAGAGACACTTTAAAAAAAGAAAAAGAAAAAAAAAGAAAAAAATATCCCTTAGATTATAGTTTAACTTGTGTTAACGTTAACTATATAGAGATAGCAATAATGTCTTGAAGTATCTGTGCTCTTTATACTGAGAAGCTTCCAGGAGCAAAGAATTTAATTCAGCAGTGAGATAAACATAAGCTGAATGAAGAAGAAATATGAAAAAGTGTTAATGAGATATGACATTAAATGTTGATATGAAAAATTACATTCTTTTTGAATATTCGAAGAGGAGAGAGCTCTTGTCCAGGCATGGTGGAGGGCTGGGTGGGATGGAGAATGAAGGCTTGCTGCACCACTCCCATCTTTCCTTGGTATGTTTCTTACGTAGCATGTGTACGATACATCCTCTGATGGTAAGTCAATGCAAATTACACCACACTGCTGCTTGTACTTGTTTCAGGACTGTTCTAACTTTCAAAGGCAATTTACAGCAGCCCCAATTCTACCACGTGTGAAAGCTTGGCCCAGAAGCTGCTCAGAACCTACCGTAGGACTCTGGTCTCCACTGTAGGACCCCTATGTTGATTTGCACAGGGGTATTTCATTTTTAAAATACCTCTTTGGGTAGTGTCTGTGACAAAAGATTCTCAGCACTAAGACCCTACCTTCATGCTTCCAAAGTTCTCTTCCGTCCCTAAAACAAATGATCCCTGCTGGGAACAACTTGCATTTCCTTGGGCTCAGTTTCAAATTAGCTGTCTGGGGTTCATTATTAAATGCATTTTCTTGTCCAAACCCTTAGATCATTCATGACAATGTTATCAAAGTGTAACACTAGGCAATGCAAAACCATTTCCATTTGTTTTTAAGGTACCACCACGCTGAGCAGACTGAGACACCCCGGTTTAATGCACAACCTCCGTCCAGCTGTAGACTTAACTGCCTGCTCTGCAGGGTGACGCGCTCTTGCCATTGCCTGCTTTATTACTCATGAAAACAATACCTGGCTCTTATGGTTATCTTTGGCAGCAGAGGGTAAGATTTGTATCTGCATTTGCAGTTCTGTCCCTGGAGACACGACTACTAGATTGCTGGTAAGGGCTGCCTACTAGCATCTTGTTCACCTGGAATGTATGCTTCTGATGGCACTTGAAATAAATCCCTCTTGGCATTTGTTACACATTTAGCAGTAATAAAATTCAGCCTGTTTATTAGATACTCAGCGTAACCCAACTCAGCCACTTAGACACTGTGCTTAATTTATAAACATCTGATGTTTAAATCTGATTTACCTAATTTTTGGTTATGCAACTATCCTAAACATTGTTTTAGTCTCAAATTAAGTAGTTTTTTCAGCCAGCTATTATTTTGTACATGCCGATTTAATACATATATTTTTTTCAAATACAGGACCTTGAGTACTACTTGCTCACCTACATATGTCCGAAGAGAAAGATTAAGAAATAATAGTTTCTCACACTCCTGATTTTTTCCCCGTTGCATCTTCTACCACTCAATTTTTTCAAAAAAATGGACAAGAGACTTTTGTTATACACTTTGTGGTGCTTTATCCTGAACAGTTTTGCAAATGTAACAGTAACGTAAAGTAAATGTAACTATTTTTTTCAATACTGGTGTTAAATGAACCTTTATTTATTTATTGTTTTTCTTTTTTGTTTCTTTTCTTTTTTTTTCTTTTTATTTATTTTCTTTTTCTGTTGCTTTTTCAGTCAGGTGTATCTCTAGAAATGCAAATATCAGGATAGAACTTCTTTTCCATCACATGTATTCACCTGCACGGTAATTAGCTTCTAGTTTTCTCTACCTGATTCCTTCTGGTCAGGTTCCATCTTTTTGGATTCTCTTTTTTTCCTGACTGTCATCTCCAAATTTGAGTTCAGGTGAGCACCTACACATTGGTTCATAATTTGCCCTGAGTTCTTTGTCACCCGCATGCTTAAGGAACACAAAAGGTACTCTGCAAACAAAGGTGAAGTTTTCAGGTGAAGGGTCTTGTGTCGTCTCTCCCCACCAACCCTATTATTCCTTGTTATTTAAGCTCTCAGTTTAAATTCACTTCCCGACACAGACAATAAAAGATAATAAGTTTCAAATTCATTCAGGACTTCCATTAGATCTGTATAAACCCTATAACACCAGAAAATCTGGAGCTTTGAAGTGGTCTGCTAGAAATATCTCTTCCCTCCTCTGTCCATCTTCCTAGTTATTTAGCATCATTACTTCATGTTGAGTGGGGTCATGGGGGAGTTTTCAAAGACAATGATTCACTTTTCCATAATTACAGGAACTGGAACAGTCAACTGTTCCTTTGGAAATCTTCTGAAAACATGTTGTCTTGTCCCATGGTCTGTGAACCTCTTGGGAATTATTCACACTTTCTTCTATTACTTTTCTCCCATTATTTTTTCCTGCTTTGGTCAAACAGGAATACCTGCTTGAAACATCACTTGTTGGACACCCTCACAGTTCTTACTCTTTTTTTACTCCAACTGACTAAGCAGAGGACTGCACACATTGTTTCTGTTAAGCAAAGACTTAGAGACACAGGATCTCTAATGTAAGTCTGTTTCTGCAGAGAACTGTAAAACCCCCGCTTCCCTTGAGTTCAGGAGAAATGAAATAAGAGACAGCTTCTCTCCTTATAGCTAAGCTTGCTTTTGTCTAACTTTCAGACTAAGAGCTTTCTATTTCTTTTCATTTTAGGAGCGAAATAGCCAGTGAACCCCACTGCTCCTCTGTGTCCTCTGTGCCTTGCAATTGCCTTTGTTTTGAGTGGTAACATTTGCCACTGTTTGTGCTGATGGTGTTATTGTTTCTGCTGCTTCCATATTTAATGGCTTCTTACAGCCGTAAGAAATTAAATCTCAGAGCAATAACACAAAGTAGCAAAAATTTAAGCCAACATCTAGCAAAATTCTTTGGTGCTTCTTGACTCACTTTCTGAAAACCTGGATATTGCAGGGTTCCAAATACATGGAGACTGTCAGCTTTATTCTTCCTATCCCTTCCGGAGAGTACGCTTACTGATACAGCCTGCTGGGGACGGACAAGAGCGCGTACTGCCAGACCAGAGCTGCTGCATAGTGCTCTGCACAGGAGACTACTTCCACGTTGTCTCATTTGGAATGAGCAGTGTGTCTCAGAAACACTCCCATGCAGTATTCTGTTCCAGCAACAAGCATGGCCAAAAAAAGCAAATTCTGGAATAAATTTGCCCTTTAAATATACAGGGCATTTTGTACAAAATCAATGGTGTGACACAGCTCAAGATCCAGACTTAGCTTCTGAAGAATGTGAACCTTTGGCTTCCAAAAAAGTAGACTTACACAGAGGGTATCATCTATGTAATCTCTGGAGTATACTGTTCAACAGCATTTTTCCATTTGATTTCTATTGAGCTTGTCCTCAGAAATGAGAATTGGAGCTGACTTTTAAAACATGAAGTGTTGGGTGACTCCGAAATCAAACTACAAAACTACCTAAAATCTATATGCCGTTAGCCAGACAAAAGGTATTTTTAATCACAAAGTGGTAAATATAGAGAAGTATGAAGCCTTTTTTTTTTTTTTTTTTTTTTTTTTCCTATAATGCATAACAGCAAAAATAACCAGTCCCTTAAACAAAGAGGGAATTTGAGACCTGGAGAATGGAAGTGACAGCATGAGGCAGGAGCATGCATCTCAGGCTGTCAGCACCTCAGGGATGTGCTCTTGCTAAGGCTAAGCACAAATGTGAGACAGAAATCCGCCCTCCACCTCATCAAATGACCACGAGCACACACACTGTGAAGTAGGAGAGATGTTCATGCTTCCCCACTGTTTCTTCTCTATGATAAAAGAACACCCTTCCTCTGAATTTACTGTACAGCAAATGCAACACAAAAATCATGCCCAGTTCACTGCATCCATTTTTTTGACCTGAACATGTTTTCCAAATGCAAACTGAAATTCACTGTGTTAGTAACTGTGATGTGCTGCACAGCATTGTAAGTGAGACAAAACTTGGCTGATCAGGTGATGCCCTGCTGATGTGGCACAGGTACTACTTCCTTACTGTACTTTTCACCTTCCTCTTTTTGTCTAGCCTCCCTAACTGGATTCTTTTCACCCTGCCATATCTCTTTCACTTCTTGTTGGTTGTGCTCGCTGTCTGGTCCCACACCATTTGCTCCTTTATTCACTTCTGAAAATGGAATATGAATACAACAGCCTGTAAGTTCAAACAATAATTTCCAGCCATTTTTACGTTCAAATAGCCCTAAGAAGACGGCAAGGGATTGCTGAATTGTCCTCCTCTCCCACCACGACTGTCACGCAGCCTGCAAGCAGTTGGCTGCGGCAGCACCTGGGCTCTGAAGATGCTGAGAAGCCAGGGCTGAGACAGGTCCCTGGGGAGCCACACTGCACAACAGCAAGTTTATTTGTCATCAGCAAGACTCAGACATCACAAAGTACCCCTATTTCCAGAAGATCTTATTCACACATTAAAATAAATGCCTTTTGGATAAAACGAATGAAGGAAATTTTGGTAAAACACTGTGCAAGGTACAGACCCAAGGTTTACCATGTTTTCGCTCATAAAAGGTTAAGAAGTATTGGCAGAGTCAGTATGTACATGACACATATACTGCACACAATAGAAAGATTGGCAACACATAAAGAACGGTCGTGGGATAGAACAGACAATGTGGAGAGCAGGAAATAGGGTGTCTCTCTTCACACTGCACTGTAGCTTTACATCCTCTTTAGTGAGGCTTCAGTGGTATAAGAATGAAGGGTTTGGGCATCGCAGTGATATTCAGAATTTTCTCAAGGACACCACCCTCACTGAATGGGTTCAAAACTCGGTTGCTGACCAAGAACAAATTGAATGCAGCCCTTGACCAACTAGAGTGAAACTGCTGGTCGGAGAAGGAGGAGGGTTTGGAGGAAGGGCATATTCACACCACTGGCTGGGGATCCAGAGGGATTTAATGCAGCAACAAATGCAGATCCCTGGCTCATTTGACGCCACTGGGTGTTGCGCAGCACTACTGAGAGAACAGAAAGCACTGCCAGAAATGCAGCTTCCACAGCCCTCCTGTTCGTGCGGATCAATGATCCATCTGGAGGGGATGGGGGCCTGACTGGGCAAACAACCAGAAAGCATATTTTACAAAATTCTGAAACACAGATTTCTTTTCTTCTTAAAGCAAACCAGGATTCAAACGTGCTGAGAAATATACAGAAGTCCCAATTATGGAGAGAGATGGAATAACGCAAGTTCAAAAGTGTTAACGCAACATAATTTTAAAGCTAACAGCTGTGGACTAGTTAGTGAAGTGCCATTCTTTTTGCTGTATCTTTAAGTGCTGTTAAATTCATTTGTCACTTGATGGAAAGCCAGCAGGCTACAAATCTCCCAAGCACCTCTTGCGCTGAATAGTGACAGGAGTATTCTGTTCTGCCATAAGACAACATTTGTGTGTGTCTCTGTCCGAAGTCATACATGCTATTTTAACTCATCTGCCTCCCCATTCTCTCCAGCCCAGGAGGACAAATTGCTCACTGTGGCTCCCTTTCAGAGGCAGTACAGCGCGCAAAGAATCATGACTGAGCAGAAACACAAGGAACAGGCACATAAAAATTCATCACTTTGGCCTCCTGACCTCTTGCCACTGGGTTTGGCAAACCCTGTCTCAAAAAGTAGCACCAAGGGAGAACTAAGCAGACCGGCTGAGTGAAATTACTGACAAAAAATATCTTGGACACAGGAAAACCCCACCAGATGCTTCATTGTCTTTTCAGAGAAGTGGTGCTGAAAAAGGGGGTGATCTACCACATGGCATATTGGGTGGAATAAGTAGAGCCATTGTTTCAGAGCAGCTCTGTCACTTTACTGACTGCAATACAAAGAGGTGTAAAGCAAGATTTAATCCTGACTTTTTAGTCAGCAGATTAAAACCAATCATGCCAGATGTCCACAAGACTGTTTAACATACAGAAAGCTTTTTCATACTCCACAAAAAGTGAAAGCTGTATTAACTTCTTTATTTCCTCTAGAGAGGCCTTTTTCTCTCACTTTTAGTCAGAAAAAAAGGGAGATATTGTAATGGATTTTAAGATGTGCTATTAATTTTTACTCTAGCCTTTACTCTTCTCCCTTTTGAGACAAAGTCAATTCTTTTACCCATCCAAAATCAGACAGGTATGCCAGAGAAAAATGCTGGTATAAAAAGTGTTTGATTTCAAAAAGAAGGTATACCTGTAAGACCAGAAGGGGATGTTATCAGCAATATTCACCACAGAAGTTGAAGTTCCTCTCCAAAATCGTTGAGGCAACATGACATATGAGAGAACGTTTGCCAGCATGGTGGCAAATAAATGTATAACGGTTTTCCCCCCCAAAACTGAAATTGTGCTTGTGTGACTTCTTGCACATCTGCCTCCTCACATGTGCTGGCCAGCCTGAGGACGCGCATACTCTGCTGCCTACCTTACATACGTGTACACAGGCACACATCAAATTCGAATGGGTCTTGCATGACCCTTACAGCAGCCCTTGTTAAGTTCAACAGAAACCTCACAGGGAGGACGCTGATCCCGCATCCTAAGGGGAAGGTGCGCTCAGTGCTAAGGGGCATGCCCGGGTAAGAAACGCTGCCTCAGATGTGGCTCCTGCACTGGGACCCAAAATGTGACCGAGGTCACTGGAAGCTACCACAAGCTCTAAATATGAGTGCTAAGAAGTGATATAAAAATACCCACATTTAAAAATTTAAAACTACCCACATTAAAAAAATTAAAAATATCCACTCAGTGCTTCTTCATTAAGTGCACCTACAGAACTCTTAAACGCTTTGCAGAGTTTTCTTAACCTGTTGCTTTCTTCTTTTTCTATTTATAAACAGATTTATCTCTAAAAATATTACCTCAAAGGATATAAATTCAGCAGTTACAGTAATTTTAAAATATTCTTCTGACATATTAAAAAAGTGCAAAAAAACTTCTATGGAAACTCCCTCTGAGTTTCCATACCAAGAATGTTGTTAAATTCAACAAAAATCAAAAAATACATTTAGTTTCTTATATTAATTTGAAAATCATTTCTGCATTTAAGAAAAATAATTTTACCTTTGATAAAAGCTATCCAAAAAAAAATCCCTTAAAATTCCAGTATTACACCAACTTGAATACTGTACATTATTTACTAAACTGGAAGCCTTATGGCAGTAAGATGATGTCTTGCTTGATATCCCTTATCTATCCAATTGCCTGTGGAAAAAATTACAACTGACATACCTCATTTTTTTTCTTGTCATGCTTCTTAACAAAATTGTCATTAGCAGTTCCTAAAATAAAAGTAAGCATCTTACTGAATCACTGACCTAACACGGTACTATTAAAACCATTTTCTTCATGTTTATCTAGTTAATATCTAAATGAAAACAGTTAAGATCATATGATACTTTTTAGTACTTCAGAGAAATACACATAAACTTACCATTGTGTTAATGCACGGTTCTGAGAGGATGCTCTATTGAACTGTCTAAATCACCTGTATCCGTAACTGTGTAGCTCTTGCACCAACAGAATTAATTTTCCATCCTTTAAAACTAGGATGTCACTTCTGGATTTCATATGAGACAAAAGGATAAGCATGTTTTGGCTAATCGTGGTTCACAGCACTGTAAACCATAGCCACAGCTACAAGCCTAGTACCGTGTTCTCTTCCCTGACAATGTATTCCATTAAGTTAATTAAGCTCACTGTTCATATTTGTCCATCCATCATTATCATCCTTATTTTACCTTCACAGGTCTGGTACCATACTGGTAATTTTGGACAGGTAGGTCCAAAGTAAAGGCCTACCTTTACCAATGTTTGTATTTTCCCCACTGTGCAGTGATGACTGATAGGTGTAACACACTTGTTTTTCATCTTCTGGCATTTCATTCCCATACTGAAAAGACAAGCACTGTAATGAAGATGATGTTATTTTCTTTCTAAGGAAGTCCAGCTGGTGAATCTCAAGAAGACTAAGTCAACTAAGCATAAATCCGACTAGGAGATTTCTGCCAGTTAAGCATTTTTTTCACCAGTATTTCATCCACTTTGGAATTTACACAATTTTAAAATTGTAATTCTGCTCCCTCTTTCTGCATTTCTTCAAGCAAGTCTTGTGGGTGGCCTTCAAGATACATTTTACCAATTTTTCATGCCCATCCCTCGAAATGTGACCCTGCTCCTGTGCTTTTATCTGTCTGACAACTTCACACAGGAAAACATGCAGCCCCTCTGATAGCATGAAATCGGAAACAATAGCCTTTGGAAACAAAAGGGAGTAGGGAGGCAGGATACAGTCCAGGTCCTGGCTGATTTTAGCCACAAACAGATGTTCGTAGGTCCTGATACCCTGAGCAAGCTGAAAGGAAAAGCTTGTAAAAGAAATGGACCTTAAAAACAATGTATTGAAGAGCTTTAAATAAAGGCAAAAGGAAAGCAATATGGCTTTCAATGATAAATCTCAGCAAAGAAAACCAAAGTGGTACCATGAATTTCAATGACGCATTTTTCTTTTTCTCAGTGAACTCTACAGCTCATTTTGAAATAGCTCAAATCTCATCTTAGTTTACAAGTCTCCCATATTCATTAAAAGGTTACAATGCATGCATTTTTAGTTTCTTGTAACTAACCACTTTAGCTGGGAACACCCAGCGAAGTCCTGTAATATAGGCTAATGCTATTATTTCAAAAGCTGCTTATAGCTCAACAAAGAGGAATATGCTGAAAGAATCTTGATTGGAAAAAATCTTAAACTACCTCTTGGAACAAATTATGTTCAATCTCCTTCTCTTTTCATGTGCACTATTTCACACTCAAAAAAACCCACGTAAAGAATCTATGAAGCGCTGTCCTGAATCGGACCAGGGTTCTGTTTCACAAAAGCCAATATGCACCATTTACAAATGAAACAAAGTGTAGAGTCACTTGTCTGACTGAAGTTTCTGCTTTTGTGATTAAAACTCTCTTCCTCTTTCTTGAAGAGTCTGCCATCCAAAAGGGCCTGTGCCATGCTCCAATGCACAAAATACATGTATTCATTACAGGAGAAAAAAACCTGAAAAAATTGGCACAAAAGCTGGTGCATAGCTTAAGTCCTGTTTAGGATAGCCCTCACTTGAACTCTGCACATTTGCATGGATTTTACCTATTAATTGTCTGCGTCAAAAATATAGTGGGTAACTGAAATAAATGTTTCATCATCTGTATGTGGTCAGGTGCAGATTTAACTTGTTAATTTTTAGCATCAATGAAATACAGATGATAAAGAAATAAAGAAATGGTATCTTACTTCACCAACATGGATATCTGTAGAAATAATTTTAATTGAAAGAATATCTGAGATGGAAGGTATCTAAATCTGCTTAGCAAATTTTAAAACAATATCAGTCAAATCTCAAGCCAAAAGTGACCATGCATTTCTCTTGTCTAATCATACAAAGAACAGATCATTACATTGCACCAAGTTCTTCCTGAACTGAAGCAAATAGCATCTCTTTGACTAAAACAAATTTTCAGAAAGACATTAGCTCTTGATAAGACATGGAGCATCCACCAATTCCTCACTCATTCCAAGAAAAGGATTTCCCATGGATCAGTTATGTGGCTGATTCCTCATGCATGGTTTTTAATTTGAAATTTCCCACTACCACTTCCTAAATATTATCCGAGATAGGATTAGGATCGCTGTTGTAAATAGAGCAGACTGTGGAGACCAGTGCTCTAACTACAAACTCCTCGGAAACCCTCTCTGACCTATCAGCCACGGCTGTCAAAGGTAGGTTTAATGGTTGTCCAAGGAAGCCAGGTACAGCAAACCTGATGCTACCTCTGAAAATAATTCCTCTTTGGCATCCAGACCTGGCCTAGGGTCTCTAAAAAAATGCAGAGCCCCTCACTCTCCTCCTGCCAAATCATGCTTTTTAAATACACAGAGCGAAGATACTTGATGTACTTCATTGTAATAGCTTTGCATCCACATGTAAAATCAACTTCACAGTTGGTGTTACTTTTTTTTTTTTTTTTTTTTAAATATATCCAAAGAAGAATTAATGATATATGCCATGGCATTATCATGGGAGCTGAGTTTGACCTGTTTGCCTTCAGTAAGACCTAATGTCCTTATGACTAATGACTCCTCAGAGCTTCTATACATGCAAACGCAGCCAAATGCAAAGTTAAACAATGTATTCGATGAACTAATTTTGCCATACGATTACTTGGTTATCATTTACACCCAAGCTGTTAATCTCATTATGAACTTTCTTTGTCAGACTCATTATCTGACTTCATTATATCTTTCAATTCTTTTATCACTAGCAACTTTTTTTTAGTTTGTCTGAAATGAATGTCTTGCTAATGAGCTTTCAGTTAATGAGGGGCTTGCTCGGTGCTCCCTCCTTTGGTCTTGTACCCTTAACCACAGGTACAAATCTGTCCTTCTCTTAGCATTCTGCAATGTCCCAGGCACTCCAGTTTCTTCTCAATCAACATTAAAGACTGTAGGCTAAAGATGGACAATTAAAATTGCCCAGTCCTTCTAGTTGAAATCATCCTCGCTTAGTAGTAAGACTACTATATGCTTCATAATCTTCATGTGCTGAGTGTATTCAACTGCTTCTTCTAAGCGCATTGGGCAGAAATACATACAGAACATGTCTGGTATTTCTGAAACACCATTTTCAGTTTGTTCAAGTATACGTAATAAAATACTTAAATTGCTTTTGTGTTATTTCTAAATGGAATCTGTTTAGATATAGTGAATTACTGATCCTGATGTAAATGCTTAAAAGTCAAGCACATAGCAAACAGCCATCCCAACTAAAGGAAAGAATAATGAAGCACAAGAAAATTGCAGGAGTGATAATAGAGGAGGAACCCAATGCCCTACTTATCAAACCCACTTATTTTCTGCTGGATGACCGTCTCCCATCTACAACCTGTTCAGGAACCAGTCTAAATCTCACAAAAGCCTTGCTTCAGCCAACATGCTGTGACCACACCTCTGTGCTCTGAAAGTGCTGCTGTCACAGCCATGGCGAAAGGTGGACAGAGAGCAGAAGACAGTGAGCCACCCAACTCCCACTTACTGGTTTAATGGTAAGCACACACCACCCACGGGACAGGAGGTGCAAAACTTTTCTTCCTTTAAGTTATACAGAAACATGTCAAGTGAAAGAGATTTGCTGCACATCCAAGGAAAACATCAACTCTGATTTTTTTACTGTTAGATGTGAACAGAACTCTCAAACATTTATTTCACTTGTGTCCAACACTGATAAGCTGTATGAAATTGAGCGCTTGTTAAAACTACAACACCAAAGACAATTGAAAATAAATCTTGCTGTTTTATTCAATGTCATTTGCAAGGAGATAATATTTGAAAGTGTTATACTAGATAAGACTCCAACACCTAATGAAAAATTCTCATATTTACATAGAGGATATTCATTATACATTATTTTAGGCTTTTGGGCCTTTCTTCAGGTATTTCAGAGAGAGAAAATCAAAACAGATCAGGGTTTTGAATGGCATTTAAAAATATTTTTTCTTGATGAATACGAGCACTACACATACTTGTGCATTGTAGTACTGAACTGTATATAATAATTTGATTTCAGAATTGTATCAACTAAGCAACCAGTACATTTTGAACTAACTGTAACATGTTTTACTCCATAAAAGACATCTATAAATTCTTGGAATGATACTCAATGTGCAGGAAATTCAACTGCCAGTGTTCATGGATTTTAAAATTACCCTTACTAAACCACAATAAATTAGCACACAGTGTTGCTCAGTTTAAATACTGTAATATTACAGGTTTCAGTGCAAATTTTATTTTACTTCTGAGGAAATTATCAAAGGCAAGAACAAAGTTAATGGTAGCAGCCTACGCATACCCTTCTGTATCTTCAGTGAACATTCACAGTTGAAAAAACTACTGTGCAAGTTATTGGAAAAAAAATCAAGCAAAACAGCCAACTGTAGAAAAATAATTGGCAAAAACAGCCTTTCATTTCAATGGTCACAGGTTTTCAATCAGAAATTCTGACAGCAAGTGGTCAACTCAAACTATTTGCTAAAGCACATACAATACACAATACCAGGCAACTGTTTGGGACTTCTGTAGAGCCTAACTACAACAGAACTACAGCCTTTATTTTATCTTTCCCTGCTTTTATTGTTTGTCATTGTTTCTTAGAGTTACTCTGCTGTCAATATTCGCAGAACAGAATCCTGTCTTGATATTGATTTGCTAAAGATTTTGAATCACTGTCTTCATAGTGCATATACTTTAAGGCAAGTGCATACAAAAGGTGGAGGTGAAGCTGCTTATTGAATTAAATCAATACAAGACACCAGATTGGCAATTATCTGGTATTCATTTTATATGATGTAAAATATCCTCTAAACAGTAAGATAGAAAAAAGAAAATTCCATCTCACCTTGGCAATTTCTAATTCAAACTTCTTGTATACTCTCGACCTTTGGCTCGCTTAAGTTCAATTGTCACTCTTAAGCATTTAGCACATACTTGACTACTCCAACTAGTGAAGATTGCATAATGCCATCTTTTGCGATACTTGTATGGTTCACACTGCAGGGCGCAGAAAGAATAGCAATGGCAGCTACAGTCTGGATATGTGCCTCTAAGGGGAGCTCAGGGCAATGCCACAGGGATTGCATGACTCAAAAAAAACCAAACCAAAACAACAACAAAAAAAGAAGTGAGGAGGAAATAGAGTATTCATATGAAAGAACAAATCTATCCAGGTTATGTTTGTGCTTCTCAAGCTTAATGACAGTACTACAGCTACACCGTGTTCAGCTGAAAATGCATCAAAAAATTAAACTGTTTAAAATTTTCAGGAAAATTTTAGTATTGTATGAATAAAAGTAATCTAGAAATAGCATTACAGAAACACAGAGATTTTCATAAGCTGGCTCTGCAATGGTGTGCGGTGGGAGGGCTAGCCCCCACACCCGTGCATCATGTGCATCTTGATCAGCCCCGGCCCATCACACAGCATTTCTTCCACATTGGAGGAGCAGTTTCCGGGGAGCACAAAGGGGTAGACTCTCCACTTGCTTTTTGGGTGCTATTCTATGGGACTACAAAGTGCCATAGCAGAGCCTGAACTCAGAATTTGCTCTTACCACAATGCCACTTCATGAATACATTTTTTTCAACATCTATTAGGAAGTGCTGTGTAGCTGTTAACATTTATTTATCCCACTGGAACAGGAAGTTACAAAAGCATTTGCAAAGTCAGCAATAGAGAAGTGGTCCTCTAACTACCCAGTAACATGGGGAAAAAAAATCCAAGGAAATGGCAAAAGCCATTTGAAGCCAGATGAAATATCCTAATGACTCTCCAGAAATGTCCATCTGGGCAATTTACCTTGTTCTTCCAGAGGAAGACACCATAAAGGAATATGATAATTCTCGAGTATTTTATTGGCATACTCTTTACTCATTAAAGGAAAAAAAATCTATTATATGATTGTTGAGAATAACATCAGACTGTATAGGTCAAAAATTGACTGACATCACTCTGGACAAGCATTATTGAGACACACAAAGGAGCTGTTGTGCCTTTAAGCTTATGGTACATTGCAATGCAGTAAATGAAAAGCCACTATTATGAGGGGATGTTTATGTCAGTGTCTGAAACAAATCTTCTTTTTACTAGAATAATGCTGTCTTAAATTGTTAACTGTTGATCAGATAAACAACATGTGATAAAGATCCTATAATCTCTTTTCATAAAATTCATTTTAACCCTTTAATGGCTTTATATATTAAATCATGACGTTATTGAGCCCTGCAAAGGCTTTTAGTAGCTCTAAATAATATTGTGACAGAGCTCTTATGTAAGCAGTAATGCAAAAAATCACGATTAAATTTTAAATAACATAAAGATTAAATGCTAAAATTTTCACAAGACATAATGTATCAGTCACCACCGAGAACCTGTCACAACCTCCCACCCCCTTCACCAAGAAAGCCTATTTGTAGGGCTTTGTGTAAGAAGGAATTAATTTGATTTCCATGGTCAGCCTGTAAATTTAACAGATGTTTTATGCAGTGCAGGATATGCAGAACCTCTATGGCACTGTATTACCAAGACCAAGGTGATGCTATTTCACAAATGCAGCTTGCACAAGATATACTCCTAGTGGTCCTTCAGTCTTTAGACAGGACATGTGGAAAGCAGAATGGTCCCAACATCACTTCAATCCTTCTACCTTTTAAGTAAGTAGCTAAAACAAATGGCCTTTGGATGAGGGGAACATTTAATGCTGCACTGTCGATCTCCTAAGCCTCAGAGATGAAGTTTAAAATAAAGCAATTTACTACTTACTGATTATCTGAATCAAGCGACAAGAAGACACCGGACATGTTTATGAAGTCAGAACAGATGGGTGAAGAGTCCCTCCTTCAAAGCCCCCATCTCTCAGAAGGACTTAACAGGTCCAGTCCCTGCTAACCAGATCAGCCTTTGCTCCTTGCCAGATGGACATCGTTGCTCTTAGCTGGGACAAAACTATAGTTCTCCTGAACAACATAATTTCTCTGACAATCCATCTTCTTTATGCTGCAAAGATGCTTGAGCAAGACTGGAAGGAAACGGTCCAGGCACTAATGTGAGCAGAGGGAGCTGGGCACTGTCTGGGGACAGGTCCTCACGCCACAGGAGGCATTCCCTGCTCAGGGGAGAAGAGAAAGCCTAAACCAAATAACATTCGCTTGTAAGGCAATCTTAACGCAGAGAGCTCTGAAGAAGCTGGAGGAAAGAGAAATAGTTAAAAATCTAACTCTGCAAAAAGTGCTTTATGTGTAGGCCTAAATTGTAATGCTACAAGCCAACATAAAATGTACTCAACACCTTTATCTTAAACGACTTCACGACAGAAATTCCATTCAGAACCAATCTCAGAACCTCAGAGAAGAACCTTGCTTCTTCTCTGCAAGGGACAATTCAATAACTTGCTGAAATATACAGCAAATATACAAAAATATACAAACAGAAATGAGCATTTTGTAATTTTTATGCAAGTCTGAGCGGGATGGAAACAAACAGAAATAATATCAAAATGGATTTATGGAGTTATAATTATATATTCAGAAAGGTGTTAATAAAAGGAAAGACGTGACATGGTCACAGGCAGGAAAATATATTGAAGCACACTAAATTTAGTAGGAATTTGTTTACTGAGTTACTGGAACTTGCTTAAATTACCACAGTTGAAAGATTTATTCTGGAAAGTAACCCTGTTCTGTTTTTTTTTAACTCAAACTGGAAGATTTTTTTGACTAAAGACTGCACATTTTATTTACTCTTATTTATAATGTTTATTTCCATTAAACCTTATCAATATCTTGTTTTGTTTAAGGCAACAACCTGGATCTTGAAAAGAAAGAATGAATAAGGTTTGTAACCATTCAAAAGCTGAAATTTGAGGTACTCTATCCCTGACAGCTTTTACAGATAATAGTAGTATCTTTTTGTCATATACTGTACTATCAAGGCATGACGGGGTCCTGTGGCCATTAGTCACTGATACAGCAATAGTGCTTAAACTACTTCATATTGGAGTCAATAAATACCTTTTTAACCATTAAACTCCACAGTAAAGTTCTTCTGAGCTGAACAAAGCAGAGCAGCTTTCCAGCTGCAGCAAGGCCTTAAGGAAGCACTGTGGTGTGACAATGGATGCGGAGCAACACTGCGGCTTGCAGCTCCCACACGGTCCAGTTTGTCCTGTGGGAAGACGCTGCATTAACTGGGCCTCTGTGAAAGAAGACGTGGTACCTGTCTTTTACTCTGAAAGCTCCCGTACCATTGTTACATAAGAAAAAGAAAGCCCTATGAATCTAAAGATTTTTATCTGTCCCAACAGGAAATGAAAGTGACCAGGGTTAGAGTTAAATGCCAAGTGCACCAGCAAACAAGTGTCTGTACACAAAGGTGGTTGCTGCCTACCTTATGCAAATGGCCTACACAAATAAGCTTTGTATATCTGGAACATTACAATTTGTCCATTCTCCATAAATACTACATTTAGCGTTAGTTAGTGGTAAGGGGGTGCTACTATCAACTTTTTTGTTCCCATTATAGTAATGACAGTTCCCCACCCCCCAGCACTAAATCTGTGTCCAAATCTAAATAAAAAATCTTCCTCCCCACCCTGATCGAATATCAATCTTGATTCCTGTGTTCCTGTGTATACTGTAGAGGCAGATATCCTGTTCCTTGATTTTCATATGGATGCCCAAATCTTTCTTCATTTTGTTTTTGATAAGCAAACAAAATATCATTCTATATTATAGGCTGTAATTTTGAATATTACCAAATTCCCCTTCTAGGCTTCCACTAATGACAATCACAATGCGTATATGCACACTTTTTTTTTTTTTTTTTTTACTATGAATGGGTGCCTTTTAGATACTAGTGCGTAATTTGTCCATAGACATTAACACTTTGTATCACAGTAAGAACCAGTAATAATCACATATTTCAAAAGAATGCTTTTTTAATTTTTTTCCAGGTACACCAAATGTTTTCAAAAATTACATAAATTTGGGATGCTGAAAAAATATTATATGGCATCTATTCAGGTGATGTTTGGCCTCAATTTAGTTGATAAGTTTTTATACTGGATATAAGCACAAAAAAAATCATAGTTGGCTTTAGTTAAATATATATTAGGGGTTCTCACTACGCATTATAATACTTCATTTAATTGTTTAAATTATTGCTTCTTTTATAGAAATAATTTTCAAGTCAAGAAATTATTAATGTTTATTTATATGTATGTTTTTCTAGCTACAGCCCCTGCAATATGATAAACCCTCTTGCCCTGTGTGAAAAGAGCAATTGATTGCTAAAACTCTTAAAGGTAAGCATGCAATGAAGTGCTTTCTGTATTCTGATTCAAATGCTTCACATGTTACAAGACCCCGGGCACTGTCAAAGTATTTGGCAAACAAATGTCAGGATCTGTTTTGTAATTAGCATGTCATCAAGCAGAAATTAACCTGCAGTCCCATTAGGTAGATGAGCATTGTTAAATCTTGGAAAGTTGCAATGGAGACCTGGAATCTGGCATTCTGCTAAGACACTTTTTATATGTGAATCTGTAGAAAGCTTCAGCCTCTTGAACTAGACAGCTTGAGTAAAGCTTCAAGGTTTCCGTGTGGATATTTTTGTCTCCTGTTCCAGGAACAATAATCCTTGTGCTAAAAGAGATCCGCAAGCCCATGACAAAAGATGTGCCCTCTCCAGGAACTTCCTTCTTCCCCCTGCACCTTTCCCCGCCATTTAGTATCTAGCACAAATCTACGAACTTGAGCCATTCAGAAATAGCTTGTCCTCGGAAACCACCACTTCTCCCAGAACAGCCCCACGGGCCAGTAGGTATATCCGTGGCAGTAACCTGCGACCAGTGAAAAAGAAGAAGGTTTCAGGCGTCCAAAATGTCATCCGTCACCACCACTGTAAGCTAGGTGATGAATGGCAGGTGTGGCAGCAGCCAGCTCTGTCCCGGGCTGCGCGGAGACGGGCGCTGCTGGTACCGCTGTCACCCGCTGTCAGCCAGTGCCAGCTGAGTCTCCCAGCTGCCAGTTGCTGCCACGCAAGGCATAAAACATACACTCTGAACAATCACAGCGGCAGAGCCGAGCTTATAGGCTGCATTATTAATTAGTTTAATGACGCTCAGCCCTATTAGAAAGCACAAGATAATTGTATTTAATTTGTGTACGTTTTAATTATGGCCCAAGCAGTGCCAAATTTGATCAACGTATCATCTTTTCTGTTCTGCTCTGTAACCATGTTTGTATTAATTTGCATCTGAAACAGGAGGAGCTGCTAAACCCTACTGGGAATAGAGTTCCTTTTAGTTTTTAAACACTGCCATCTTTCACATCGTGATGCTGTGCAAGACCTCTGCCTGCTGATAACAGTGTCATCTTTTCCTGTGGCCACAAATTAAAAGCAGGTTTACGACCACATGCTACTAGACCCTCTAGGGCCCCAGGAGGCAGCCAGAGAACAATTCATTCACTCATCCCTCCCCTTATCCGTGATGGAAGTAGAAACAATTGCATCATTTAATTTACTATTGCAACGGGGATATGGCTCATTGGCCCCTCGTTGTTTTGAAGATGGATTTAATTAACCTCCTATGAATCTTGCCAATAAGCATGGCAGCATCAGTATGGAACTGGAAATGTTGAAAAATCAGTTGGAGAGATGGGTCATCAGTATTTCTCAAGCTAGCTCTGCTGAGGGGACTTATGACTACTACAGCGTTACAGCCCCAGCAGAAAGCTAAGGAACATGCTGAGTTAATACACTACTGACTTGCCTCTGGGAATCTAAGCTCAGGTTTGACTTAGACTACTGAGAAAAAGAGAGGTAATTGAATAATTCCTAACAGCCACATATATCTTTAATACAGAAGCCATTTGCGATCACTGGAAAATAAATAATTGCAATTAACTACACTGTTAAGTAAATATACAGTCCCTTGGGGAAGCAATCTGCATGCTTTTATAAGTCTGGCTACAATATGAAACTCATCACGATGTCTATGAGAGTAATTTATAATGAACATTTAGCAGGTGCCTCAGATGAGTTGCTGCAATTTACATTCATTAATAAAACTGTCCTTATTAGACCCCAAGTTTTATGCATTTTAATTTAATAAATCTTTATTACATGTTCATTTTACATTTGATTTTGTTTCCAAGTTGTCATAGAATCAGTTTAACTTGTAATGAAAGTTAAAATCTTTCAGACCAAGTTATTTACAACAACTTATTTGAAAAGAGAAAAAGAATCTAGCATCTTAAGCATTTCTAACTAGAATAAAAAGCATGATCTGAAGTTTGCAAGCTATTAAGAATGATTTATTTAATTAAATTCAGGTTTATCTTAAGAATAAAGCAATGTGATTTTTCTTTTTGTAAGGATGGCTTAGTATCACTTAACTAAAGGAAAAAGGGAACCCTGTTACAGTTGAAACTGACTCATTATGGAGCAAGGAACACATTACTTGAAAAATACAAGAAAGAAAGAACACTTCCTTTTATAAAAGTTTTTTTTCCCATGATTTGTAGCACGTTATTAGAAGCTCTTCTAACTATTTGAAGATTTAATAGGATGTTATGAAGTTTGGGTAGTCTTGGTTCAGTCAGATTTAGCCAAGCCTTCATTAATTTGTTGCTTTTGTAAGAAGGGATCTGTCGGTGACAGTATTTGCATACCTGTACCTCTTTATTTTGTCCTGCTGTAAAAGCTACAGGAAGAGAGTCTGTCTTTTCTCAGCACAGTTACGCATTCTTCAGTGCAGCAATCAGCCAGAAGACACATACCCTGTCTCAGAAATATGTAAGAGGCACTTTTTGTCTGAGTCAGATTTTGAGCCATTTAGAGGCGTTACTGCAATGTTTTATTGTGTGTGAAATGACACCTTTGATTGTCTAAAAAGATTTGTTAATCAGTTTCAGTTCTTGCAGAAGAAAGAAAAGATAAAAAGTGGACATACAAACATTGGTGTAAGCCTAGAATACACAGAAATAGTTTTCTTAGCTGTCAACAATTTTCATTTCATCAGTTTTTCCAACCCTCCCAACTATATTCAACCAGTCATCACTAAAGAGCAATAAAGTTTGAGATCAGCATCAAAACATGCACAAAGCATCTGAAAATGTGTTTTTATTGCTCTGTGCATATTCAGTATCTGTTCTGGAACCACAAAATAGACTACAAAATGTGTATAACAGGCAAGTTTTTCTTGCAGATTTTGCAGCTGTAAGGAGAATAAAATCATCTAGTTATATGCATATATACCAAAGACTGAAACATAGTTGTGAAGTTACACTTCATAATCCAAACTATTAATAACTTTACATCAGCAATTTTTGACTACAGTTTTTCATATTCTATCAATAAAAAAGAAGACTTCTCCATATACTTCATTGTTTTAAGACCTAATTTCAATATTTGTTAAATAAGAACTAGTGGAGAACTGTAGACATACAGCTGTTCTCCATATCCCATCCAGCAAATGGAGAGATGGGGTGGAGCTGTGGAACTGGGAGCAAAACCTTTAGAGGGATGAAGAAAAAAGGAACAAGTGAGCTAGAGAGAAGATTGGGTGAGCACAGCCACAAGCAAAATAAATGTCTTGAGAGAAGCAAAGTGTATTTTTTCATGGCCCTAAAGGCAGAAAAATATACCAATTCAGGACTGGGACAAGAAAGCACCTAGGTAAAGAGTGATGGTTGAGGGCTGAGATGGGGAATCCTTACCAGGCAGCTGACTCAACATACAGATGATGTTTTCAGGCTCTTGCACTTTCTAGTTGTGAGCTCACTGCCACATCTGATCCAGTTGCTGGGAAGATTCCTTCCTTGTGTCATTTCTCAAGCTGTCATTCTCTGAGGTGCTTCAGATGTCACCTCTTCACCTTCTTAAACATACTTCTGCTTTCTGCTAGCAATTGTCCATTTCTCATATGAGCCAAGACTTTCTGCAATTGCAGCACCAAATCACTACGCAGTTATTCATTTTCTCATTCTGTTGCATGTTGCAGTTGGAGAAATCACAATTAAAGCAGGGAAAAGAAAGACTTTCATCTTTTTCATATTTTATGGCTAAGGATTTTTTGCATAAAGGGACTTCTTCATGCCTTAACATGGTTTTACTTATGCCCAGCACCAGACAGCTGTGATGCCGATTGCATACTTGAGATGTATTTTCATTTTTCCATTGAAAAAGGATCCAGCTGAAAAGTTTGAGAACTCTCAGCTGTTCACATAAACTAGATGTGTGGTTGCTACAACGTATAGGTGATACCCTGCTATTTAGGAATGATTTGGGACACCAAGAACATTCTGGGCTCCATCAGAAGTGTTGCCAGCAGGCTGAGAGGGGTGATCCTTCCCTCTGCTCAGCAATGGTGAGGCCAATTCTGGAGCACTGTGTCCAGTTCTGGGTTCCCCAGCATATAAGGCATGTGGGCATACTAGAGAGAGTCCAGAACAAGCCCACAAAGACGATGGAAGGACTGAAGCATCCCTTGTATGAGGAAGGGCTGAGATACCTGGAACTGCTCACCCAGGAGGTTATCTCTGAATACGTGAAAACATGTTTCAGTTGTGATGGGGACCCAGTAGTGGTATAGGAGAGTCTGCATTTTTGAGCATATTCAGACCCCAACTAGACATGGTCCAGAACAACCTGCTCTAGGTGACCTGGCTTAAGCAGGGGATTGGACTAGATCCTAAGAGGTCCCTCCCATTGTAAACAATTTGTGGTTCTTTGCTTAGAGCTGTTTGAAGATCCAGCCTGTTTGAAGATACAAGAAAGGTCTGGACCAGCACTAGTCGTCGGTTCATAGTCTAGTTGGAAGAGTAGGCCCAACACAGTGATTTTTAACCGTAATTCAAGACTCAAGAACTTGAAAGAGCACATTTGCTAAGCACAGGTTTCCAGAACGTGTTCGCTTCCATTTCTGAAGATGCCTTGTAGTTCCCCAGCTACAGATTTGAAACATCACCTATTCTAAAAATATTCTATAAATATTCTAAAATGCTTAAAGTAGTAAGTATCATTATCATATGGATTTACTAAAGAAAAAGGTTTCTAAATTTTTGTTTCAATTTATTAAATTGCTTAAGAATATATAAACAGAGTTATAGCTGGATGAAATGCCATATGCAAAGTTTGTTTTCTGAAATAAAATAAATTGTATTAAAGAGAACAATATTCCAAAGATATAGAATGTGATCTAAAAATACTTCAGTGCTTCAGACACCTTGTTATGCTGTCCACTGCCATAGTACAGACGGTTCACTTATCCTGCACTGAAGAATTCAGCAAGACCTACAAGAGTTTACCACTTGGGTATAGCTGAGATCCTGTATGTAGATGTATAGACATCTGACTTTCATTACTGCCTAGAAGATACGACGTCTAATCTGGATTTTGAAAGGGAGGCAGAATTGTCCATGCCCACTTGTCCATGCCCACAACTAACTAGATGCTGTATGAACTTATTTCATAATGCTATGTCAATGTTTTTAATATAATTACATTACTATTTTTTTCCTGAATGCTCGCTTGCCAAAGCAAAAGAAAAGCTTTAAAAAACAGACTGCTATGTTTATAACAATAAGAATGTACAAATGCACATGCATTTGTACTCAAAGCATCTTCTGCATGTAACACCCAATTAAAAAAAATATACACATATTGAGTAGGCCAGAATTTGGAAAAATCCTAGTTATAGCACAAAACGCAAGACTCAGTAATGAAACAAGTGCAACCTGAAATGCTTTTTCAGGTCTGAGTAAGATCTAAATCAATAAAAAGGTGATCACTGGATTTTTTTGAACATCTGTTCAAGACAGAGATATGCCTTACAGTAGGGGGGCAATGTTTTGTAGATGAATACATCACAACCAGTAATACTCCATGGTCTCTCAAACTTTCCTTGGTAGAAGTACACTTGGTAAAAAGATATAATGCTACGACTGTCTTTTTCAAAACTAAAGACCGTATTGTGCCAAGACTGTATAATCAAATTAAAATTATATGATTTGTTGTACCATCAGCAATATGGCATGAGCTTAAAAAGTCATATTAGAGGGAAGTCTTTACAATTTTACTAGATAAGACAACAACAAATGGTGAGAGGTGGCAGAGAGGCACAGTGCAAGTGAATGATGGAATTAGATATGCAACTTCTCTATGAGCACTTACTACCTTTTAAAAAAACATTTAATAGTCAATTCCAGCTGTCTTATCAAATGGCTGCTTGACAGAAGTCTAGAAAGTAAATATCTTGTTGAATGTAAGCCATTAAGTAGATAGAGTGGGTGTACAAGCACGAACACCTAGTTTTAAGATGAGGACTTTGCTTCCCATTCTGCAGCCTGAGCTTTTGTAGGCCAGAATGACTGGAGCCCCAAAACAGCATTTCTATTGCTGTCTTCATAAATCTTCATATATGTTAGATTTTTTTCACTCTCCAGCTATCAAGTTACTATCAACCCCAACAAAATGTCTTTTAGTGTGGGAAGAATGAAAACTGCTTTTTCTTGATACAAGTGAAGGCTATGGTTTGCCTTGTGCAAATGGATATTATGATTAATATGACTTTCTCCTAAAGACCTGATGTTTGCCCACTGACCCTTATATTCCTGACTGTAATTATTGGAATTGGGAAGCACACAGTTATCCTTATTCTTTTCTTGGGAGTACAAGGAACTTTATGAGACTTTTGAATCAGCAGTCTTTGCCAGAAACAGTTTTATATTCTCAAACTGTCAAAATAAACCCAGTTTACTAATCCTGACTATACTGTCATAAGATGGACAAATAGGATTAGGAAGACGTATAGGCAAGAGTTTCAGTGGATAACTGTTTTTCTTTGTTTGGTTGGTTGTTGTTGTTTTGTTGTTTTTTGTTTGTTTTGTTTTAAATACAAAAATAGAGTAATTCTCAAAGATTAATGAAGACTGTTATTGTGGCCAACTGACAGCAAAAATACTCTTCCTAGTGGCAGACCCACCTAACGCTTGAAAAGTGATTTAAATAAAACAACGCTGGTAAACTGTCTCTCACCAAGTCAGAAGGAACAGAAGGAGAAATATCTCTACCAACAGCCTGGCCAAAGCTGTCATCTGCGATGCTCTTGGCTGTTGCAGTGAAATAGTGACAGGCGTTATCTCCTGAATAATGCTCTGCATAAACTGCCACGTTTCAGCGAGTGGGCAAGCTAGTGAGAATGAGAACTCTCTCCTTTTTAAACATCTGCTCTAACAAAGGGGAAAGGGCACCTCTGCATGTTACAGACACAAAATGACAGCCCGTGTGGGATGCCAGTGTGTAGCTAGCCCCACAAATTTACCAACAGGGGTCAAGATCCTCCCACTTGCACTTCCATAGATCTATGTGAATTAAGAGGCAAAGAGAGATTAATAGGACCAATTCTGCTTCCACATTTATGCTAGTAAGTGTTTGTAGTGCTTACAGAAAATAATAGATGCTAATCAGTTATTTCAATTAAAAAAAATACGTATGTATATAAAAATGCTAAAAAAAGAGATTTGAACGGCCTTGGCAGCGTGAAGCCTTGTGCCATCTACAGCAGTCACAGGTGACAAGCTGCTTGATCTCAGGGACTGACGGAAGAGAATTAACTTACTGCTTGCAGTTAGACATTTTATTTCATTCACCTATAGTAATTTAATTTCCTTAATTTCTCACATCATCAAAAAGAATCTATCCTCCTCAATTCTTAGTAATAAAATACCTCATTTATCCCTTCACAAACATTAGTTCCCTCCTTACCCTTTATGTGTTTTAGAGATTTTAGTATCCTAATTTTATGAAGCTAATAGACAACCAGTCTTGCTTCACTTTAGAACCTCCTAATATTTACCCTATTACACTTTTTGAAGAACCAGAACACTAACTCATGATTTTTATGTTTCCAGAATATTCTTCAATGTCAGCCTGCAGTACACCTTGTTGCTGCTGGAGATTTCTTTCAAGTCAAGCCTCATCAGGCCTCCTTGCAATTCAGTTTTAGAAGATAGTTTCTCAGGAACAGAAAAACTACCTTTGCCACACGCACTGCTGCAAATTTGCATTGTGTTTCTGAAAACCACTGTCTTACAATGGCCTATCTGTATTACGTTTAAAACACAGGGAAAGCAAAACTTCCAGAAAAATTATAGGAGAACCATCATCTACATACAGAAACAACAACAAAAAAATTCACGTTTCTATTAAATTCTGTGACAATGCCTGCATTAGAGACACTGACAGGCTGATTTAAACTAGAATTTGGTCAGATATAAAAGGTTACAGTAATTTTGTATGTGTTGTAAACACATCCGGAACAAGCTGGTAAGAGAAGTGCTAGAAAACACCCGGAAGCAGTGGGTAAGTTACTAGAATGCTCTATCTCATCCAAGAGATCTAGCATTAAAAAAAATCAATTGAATTTAAACATCAGTACAATACTAAAACTTGGTCAACTTTGTAAGTAGGATTAAATAAAATTAGAAAAAAAAATCATAAAAAATCAGAAAAAAAATAAAGTCTTTGTGCGTGCATACCTTAAAAGGATTAAAAGCTGAGGAAAAGTAAATCTTTCTTTTGTATGTATTGCATTGCTAAAGGAATTTCCTACTTACTAGACTTATTTTTGGAAATGCTTAGAGCACAAAAGATGATGAGCTGAGGATGTTTAGCACTACAGGAATGCAATGCCAGCATGACATATGACAAGCAGCAGTGCAAGAATGTAATTTGTTGGTCTGAACTGATCCGCAATTGATCTTCAAAAAAGTGGTACTTTCCAAGAGGCTTGACTACAAACAGATTTTCTGGATGTTTTCCAGTAACAAAGTAGTAGCATTTATCAGCTCTGTCTGTCCTTAGGCAGAGGGATGAACCTCACAGTTCAGCCATGTAGAAACATCAGGATGTGTAAGGATCAGGCCCCCAGACGATATGACCGGAGCACACTGGGAACTGGTTCAGCACATCCACTAGGAAGATGCACTCATGCTACCTCAGCACTGCTTGGCCAATGACAATGTTGTTAGTGCTTTAGACATATTACTCTGGATGAAAGGAATCTCCCAGCAGCGTCAGACAGGCATTCGTAAGCTGAACACGCAGACAGACTAGAGCATTCCCTGTTTCTTGCCATGCAGCTCCTGTCTGCACCAACCTGAGAAAACCTGGTAGGAGACCCTCCAAGAGGTTTAAAACGTGCATTGACAGGAGCCAGGAAAGTCCATATGCTTGACGTTGAGCAGGACTTAATCTCCTCAAACACACCTTCGGCCAGAAACTTCTTCCCCAGAAAACTTGACTAAAATGGAACTTTTTCATTGGCCTGTTTCAGAATGAGGACAACTTTGAAATGCTTTAATATGCTGAGCTGTAGGTAGTTCCCTGAACACCATCATACCAAGCAACAAATTACACTCAAGCTATAATTCAAATATACTGTAAAACAATTGTATTTGCTATGCCTGTTATGCTACTGACATCCTATTTCTTTCTTGCTGGTTTATCCCTCTGGACAACACACTTGTTAATGTACATATGGATCTCAGAATTGCCAGAAGCCTTTACTTGTTTTAATGATCCCCCCTAGATTACTCCGACAAAAGTAAAGCAGATTTTCCTAGCAAGGAAATCAATGACTTTAGATTAAGGTTCCCATAAAATATTTAATAAATTATATATTAATGATTTATTGTCTATTAATTGTGAATTAATGCATGCAACATTTTTAGCATCTGATTTAGCACAGAGTACTTCAGTGCATGGACTCCACAGCTCCCAGATTCTCCCTTTTAGTGGCTTAAGAGAGAAATTCTTTAGAAATATACTTCATTCTTTATGTTTGGTATAGGCACTGTCTACGTTTCCACAACACATCTATCAATGCATCTTCCAGTGTCCGAGTGTTCAGCACACTGTGGTCTCAAGAGGGAATTCAAAAGGTCAAAAACAAAAGCAGAGATAAATTTAGTAATATATACACAAAGATGATAGCGCAATGGGTTAACCCTTAAAATTCCTAGCACTAACTCCACTGCTGATAGTCAAATAGATGGTTCATAACAGCAGTTTGCACAGGCACACATTTAAAATGACAGAAGGGGCCAGGAAAACGATCCGTCTATGCACAGGCACAGGCTAACATTTTGGCTTGCACTAAGCATTACATAAGGCTAACCCTAACCTTTGCCAAGTTTTGTAACCCATCTAAACATTAGGAAACACTTTTTTACTGTGTGGATGATGGAGCACTGGAACAAGTTTCCCACAGAGGTTGCGGAGTCTTGTCCTTGGAGATCTTCAAAAACTGCCTGGACATGGTCCAGGGCACCATCTCTAAACTAGTTTGTAAAGTGATTTGGGATTGCATATTATGTACAACCAAACCATTAGGTCCCATCTGGTACAATACCTACTAGAGGTGGTATGTAACTCCAAGCTTCCAAATTATACTTTAGAAACTGATCTGTCTTATCAGTGCCCAGACTTTATTGTCAAAACAGTGTGCTACACACTTAGCGTTGATTCATTCATGACTGTTCTGGGGTCAAGATGCTGCCAAAGACATTTGGCTTGTAGCACCACTTCTGTGTAGTAAACTGCATGAGCCATACATTTCTTAAATCTTTTGTATCTTCTGACATACCATTTTATAAACTGTACCAAATGCAGTACTTTATGTGACTTTAATTGCATATGTATATGTGGAAGTGGAAGTTTCTAGAGCCGCCTTAATTATGTTTAACTGATGTTGCAATTGGTCTCTCATTATATGATCATCTAGCTGGGCCAAGTTCTGTTTAACCGGGTATGCTACTTGTCAAATAAAACACCAGAAAATGTGTATTACTCCAACATTTTTTGAACTCAAATGTGAATACATTTTATCTAGGAAGGGTAAGTCAGTTTCATTCATCTTCAAATCACACCTTTTACATAACCTTGTATACTTGTGTACAAGAACATTAATTGACATTGGTGCAGCATTCGTAAGATGACAAGTGCAGTGTCAGGATTCTAAATCTCCTGTACCCTTACCACCTTACTATTCTGCAATACACTCAGTATGCATCGTATGTGGTTAGAGACGTTATTTTGTTAGGAGCAGACTGCTTTGAAGCTCACAAATACAAAAGTAGAGGTCTTAATTTATTGTTAATAAAGAAAGCATTCTCTGCAGGTTCAGTCCTGCAAACTGTGAGGCAGTAAGTTCAGAAAAACTTACAGTGCTCTTTGTCAATGCAGGGTGTAAAAGATAATTCTGCTGGATCATGATTGATAGAGTTGTTCTCAGACTACACGTTCTCAATAATACTGCACTACTAGTGAATTAAAAAACCAGACATTTCAAAAAGAAGTTGCCTATAACACTGATGATAACTATGGGAACAACAGTGTCGGAGGGCAGGATTTAGTCTTTATTATATGTTCATCATATGAAGCTGCATATTCTGAATCAGTGACTTGAATTCGTGTTCGCTTATGCTTTACATTTGTTGGTTAAATTACTACAATGTATAAAGGATTCTGAGAAGGAAGCTATTAGCTACATATACTGTTCTGTAATGTCAAACGCGTATTTTTCAACAGATGAAGGACTAATCATCATATAAGGAATGAGAACTGTACTGTACCTGTATGAAAGGTATCCAGTCTTTTACATACAGGCTGCTTACTTCCTGCTGCTTGATTTACAAAATAAAAGCTTTTGGTTTAGAAGATACATGCCTATCCCCAAGGACACCAAAAAGACACTGCAGTTACTCTGAGAATTAAAGTGGGAAATCCATGAGATTAAACTGGTTTTCAACCTGGATATTATTTTTGACCCCAAGCTACCTGGAGCAGAGCTTTAGCAGTGAGGTCAAGGTAATCTCAACTCATGATGAAAAAGGTTTACTATATTCTCTTTGCCTTTATACAAATCTTCCACTCACCCTTCCACACTCAGATGTTACTATCACAAAGGTTTACACCAATGACTGCTCTTATTTTTAAAGTGTTGAATTCTATCACAAAAATTTAGGAAATTTCTCACTTTTCCCCCACCAATTACAGTAAAAGATTGTGAGATTCACTGTGAGCTCCAAATGTATGACAAAAGTCACAAACATACAATACAAATGTGGTATCCATTGCTGAAGCTGAAAGAGATTTCAAGGATGCCTACCAATGAAAGAGACTCTTCTGTGCAAGGTGAAGACTCCAGGCCTCATCTTAGATAGGTAGCCAGGTTTTTCCCTTTTCTATACACAGGACCATGAACAGGTAGTATGGACTCTGTAGCCCATTCACATTTACATCCCGCTCTGCATGTAATATTGACTTTACACACCACTATTTAGAAAAAATGCTGATGTTAACTATGTTTTTCTCAATTTCCTCAGCAGTCTCCCAGCACAGTCATTTCTAGTTACCTGTCAGATGTTCTTGTTGACAGTACTCTTAGCCAAGTTTGATGTTAACATTAAGATTAGTTCATTAAGTCACTTTTAACATTTCCACAAAAATGAAAATGAAAAATGAGAGTCCTACCTCTACTACTGCTTTGGCATCCAGTCTAAAATTGAAATCTCCAAAGACGAAATATGAAACTTTCTCAAACCGCTGATCTATAATTCTGGAAAACAAAACAAAACAGAACTGCCATTCAGCTTTATGTATATGTGAACATGTACAAATGCACATATCTTACTTCTAAGTACTATCTTAGAAATAATTATTAGAATGATCAAAACTACCAGTTTATACAGAAACAATCTTCTCAATACATTAACCGTGTTTTTGGACTGATCGTCCTTGTTCATCCTTCCCATCAGTAGCTGAGGAATAAGTGAAATGTGACTGTTACAGCTACAAAAAAAATACACAGACAAAACCCACAAAAAATGGACTGATACACTAGATGCACAATATATAAGAAATAAGGAAAAATGTAAGGCAATGCATTATGCACATCCTGGGAATACATAAATATGTAAGCACTATGATGCCAGAAACCCCAAATGAGCAAGAGGCAGGGACGCAAATAGGTAAATGATGACAAAGTAGTACACAGTAAGCAGGCCTTCTGGAACAACATTGCCCAGCAAAGAGGCATTCATTTTAAATGGTTTTAAACCTTTTAATGTATTACATCCATTTAGATATTTCAAAGCTGTAAAGAAAAATACAACATTGAGTTTAAAAGTGAGATACTACTCCTTTTACAAAAAATCTCACAGTTTTAGTCCACTGTAATCTATTGCATAAGGAATATTATTCAGTTGAAAAATTAACGTGCAGTGGACCTAAGGTAGCGATCATCTGAAGTGAAAACTCTTGTAAAGACTTTTCTGGTATGAAAATCTCAAATCCACCATTCAGCTGACAAATTATTGCAGGTACTGTTAATAAATACTGTCTACTGTCAACTCCTAGCAAGCATCAAGAAAAACCTGTCACTCTTGACCTGTACATAACATTAGTTTGATTAGTGCCCTCCTGGCACATGAAGGGAAAACGAGAACTTAAAAGTTAAACCATTTACATTACCTTAATCTGCTAATACTACAATTGATAGATCTGACATGCAACTTATACATAAGAAAAACTGATTTTGCTGCAGCAACTTCCCTGATTCATATCTTAGTTTTAGCTTTGCTCATTGCCATTTATTGCTGACAAAAACCTGAGAGATATTGCAGGAATGACATCAAGGTCTAGAGAAGGCCTCTCAAAACAAATTGGTATTATGGGGATGATGTCTGAGATTATATTATGCAAAGACAGATTTTCCAAATAAACAGTCTGTTCCAAAAATAGCCAGTTAAAATGTCTGCTAACCAAATTAACTTGAAAAACCTCAAACAGTTACTGATGAACAAAACAGCTTATTAGTCTGCTTCTGAACAATTAATTAAAATTCAGTCATAGTTTTACACATTACTTGATTTAAACATGATTTGCATACAAATGAATGGCAGCTTTAAAATGGACAGTTTTAACCAGCAGCTCCCCTTGTAGTTTCTCTTGATGGATGTTTTAGGTAAAGTATCTCATGACAGATTGAAATAAAATAGTCCAAATGTTACTTCTCAAGAATGATGTTTAAGTGGCTTCTGATGTATCTCCTTTCCACAAGTGGTGAAATTTAGGCATACAGTAAAATTAACAACAGCGGTACAAGGCATATACATGTATCTGTACTTATTAAATGATCTGAGATACCTAACAATAAAAAATGCCTTGAATGACTCAACTAGATGTTTATGTTTGTAACATACTATCCTGGCCACTGGGACTTATTATTAGTTCAAGAATTCCCGAATTTTAGAATTATTTCAGCAGTGTGGTACTCTGATAGCTCTAATTTGAAATACTTACTGGTGCCTGTAATTCCATTGAATCAATAGCACAAGAACTATCTTGATTATGCTTTTAGAATCAGAATCAAGTTAGTAAAGGAGACAGCAATAAAGGAAAGTACAGCAATATTTCCTCTCCCAGCAGCAATGCAGGAATAACATCCAGCATTAGGGGGATTTGGATAGAAATTGTGCACTGGACCATGAAAAACAGAGTTTCACCAGGACCAAGGATGCACAAAGAAGATGTCAGAGCAAGAACGGAAAAAAAAGTTCCATTCCTTGTTTCTGCATTCTAAGCCACAAATATATAGCTGATAAAGTGTACAAGTAAATGAGAATTCAGAAGACTATATTTGCTTTTTTAAGAAAGAGCACTTGCAAATGAAATAGAAAAGCTTCAAAATCTGTACTATTTACTTTGTTATTCGTTGCTAAAACAATACCCTTGCTTTAACCATGAATCAAATAATCCTTTAAAAATGTTGCCATGAATCAGTCAATGGAGTGATAAATCTGAATCATATAAAAAGAAAGCAGCCAACCTATGTCACCAGCACTAATTTAATGCTTTTACTGGGAGGACCTAGTGCTATTTCTTTTAACTTGTACTTGCTGACTATCAGATTATCCAGAAGGGCTTCAACGTACTTGAAGTCTCTATGCGTTCCTGTACAACTCTTCTAAATGGCTTGTAACAAAATAGGTGGCTTCCAGGGAAAAATTTCATGACATGAGAAGCCACAAGTATTTAACTTCTGCCAACTAACTGTGCTGTTTATTGTGACCATACCGGGCCATTCAGAGTTTATAGGCAATCAAGACGTACCCAACACAAATAATACAGAAAACTTTTCAGATTACCAGTCTTCCTTTGCAGAAAGAGATGTCTTTCCTTTATAATGCCTGAAAAAACATTTTAACTATTCTAATCCATTGTTCTTGCTGCAGAAAGTATTGCTTATGAAAAAAGTTTATTTGCACATATAACATGAAAACCAAAACCAAAAACTTGCGTGCATTTTAGAAATCAAAATAACAAATACAACATGGCAAATAAGGACCACTGGAAAAAATGCCCTCCTATGACAGGATTTATTGCTGACCTCCTTAAACTCTAAAGTGTGCAAAAATAAATGCCATAGATGATTTCTCTTCTACTAGTTCCAAATACACAGTGCTTATACTTGCATAAGAAATCCTTGATAATAGCATCAGATGAGCATTTCCTCACACTTGGAACACATTACCTTAACTACTTCACTTATTTCCAACTAATTCTACATTTTTAAGTCATGGTGCAACACTGAAAGTCTTTTGGACTGCTTGGACTATTCTCTGGTTCTTTTTAAATTTTGTTGTATTTTCAGAAGAGACAAACAATCCACAGATGGTTTCTAAATCAGCGTTGAATGGTTTTTTAGACATGACACAACAGTACAAGAATAAAGCATTCAAGCAACTGTAACTTTCAAGTAATGCTTCCAGTCAAAGTCACATGCTTAAATGTTTTGATGTCTCAGATCCATGGTTCACTCTGTTTATAAGGAAGGAGCAAACTTCACCGGTAAGGGTAGAAATTAATGTTAAATTACTATAGCAATTTGTTTGCTGAAAAATAAATATGCTATTTTTATTTATTTATTTTTTTTGGTCTAATAACAGCAGTTTGTCTTACACTGGCTATCAGCAGCTGCGTTACAAAGCCAGAAAGGTTACTGGCGCTACGATGGACATGTACTCACTCTGTTCTCAGTAGGATTTCTAGGAAAGCTACCTACTACTGATCAGTGTTTTGTAGCCCAGCAGTCCCCTCACACATTTTCCAAAAGATCTCTGACAAAACTGTCTGTTATTTCAGATGCACCAGGAGAATTACGAGAAAATGCTCAAACCATCTGAGCTATGAAGCTTAACAGCTTCAGCTTGAGCTAAATTGCCCTGCCTGCAGTGATCACACTTCCCAGCTCAGACCACAGACCCATGCAACTGGCAAACCTAAAAAAAAATCAAACAAATGCCACGGTAAAAGCAAATGTTCAGGGTTTGGTCTTGGAACCCAGGATATGTCAAGTCACTTCAGTGAAAGGGTGTACCTCTAAGTCTGGGTGACAGTATCAACTAAAAGCACTGTGAAGGTCAAGTTGTTTCAAAGCTCTTTAGGAGGATATCATATTCTTATCAAGACTCAAATGAGTAAGAGGTAGAGGTTCCTCTTCTCCTTGATACTCCTGGAGATCTGGGTCTAATTATTGATTTTAGTCTCTACATGAAATACCAAAATGAATCAGTGTGATCTTAAAATGAACAGTTCCGTGTTATTGGAATCATTGAAATCCTTCTGTAATTTACTTTTGCCATTTTGAAGTACTCACAGTCACTGCAAATAAAGATACTTTATGAAAGGTACCCTCTTCTGTAAAAGTGATATGGTGTACTGTATGCATGTTTCACAACGCTGAAATTCAACCAGAAAATACTAGGGCAAGCAGAAACAGTATAGACTTGTATTGCTTTCCTACTTATCCCCCTCCCATACTGTCACCAGAAAGGAGAAGACAAGGGAGCATCTAAATATCAGCAACTTGATCATGGAAGAGAGCAGCTGAACATGATTCAGTGTGACAAGAGGCACTGTGATTTGGCTAAACCATTTCTCAGGGCACTTTGTAAGGAGGATCAGCAGCATTATTCCTTTAATAGCCATGTCTAATGCAATAGCCAGCTGGGTTTTGTCCCAGACCAAGGTATCAGCATCAGGTCAGAAGGTAACATTCTGTTTACACGATTATTTCCTAAAGCACTTATCTTCTCCGCGGTGTGAAAGTTGACTTTTCTGTTTGTAAGGGGGCCTAAAGAATTGAGGGAATGGGAAAAATTAGCTACACTGAGCTGGAGCTGAATGGCATTAAGTGGGAGGTCTGAGAAAGGCTGTGGCGGCACTCAGCAGGACACCTTATTAGCCGCGTCATCGCAGTTCATTCAGGCAAGCCATACCAGTGTCACCAGCGTTCCCACACAAAGACAAAGTTCTTCACACAGTCTATAAACATGCTTCCCTGGCCAATTCATCCTGACTTGACACTGCTGAAAAGAAGGGCTTGAGGGTTCTTTTTTTTTTTTTTTTTTTTTTAAACACAACAATAACATAACAAAACAAAACAAAAAACTCGCAGCTCTGCCAAGCAGGCTGAATGGAGGAGAAGGAGGGACACTGTCAGGTTGCTTGCGAAGAAACAATCCAAAGGTCAACCCATATTTTATTCAGCAAGCACATTTATGTAATAACTAAATGTGTTTAAGCTAAATACTAACTCGTATGAGAGCTTCTGTATTTCTCATACAACTTATGAGGTAAGAAATTATCCTTCCGCAATCTCTATATTTTGGTATATTATTCATTCAGAGGGATTAAAGACATGAAAGCTGCTTTTACAGAGAAAATGTGATTGCCTATATATAGTGCCCTTCCCTAACTAAAGGATGATAAAAATCACAAACAGCTATGTACATGACAGCTCAGTCTAGGTGCAGCAATCATTTCTCAGGCTAAACTGCTCATATTGTTTACCGTTCATCTAAGCACAGCTCTGGTTACTTTGATCCAAATTCAGTAAAATCAATACTGGCATACCTGTGCCTCTTCCTGAGACTGTAAAACCTTTCCATGCTTCAGCCCATGGATGGGTGCAGTGCCCGGGACTGCCAGGAGCCCGGCACCGCGGGGCTGCCCGCAGGCTCACTGCCGGCCCTGGGGAGCACGGAGGCCACTCGGCCGGTGCCCCTCCGTGGAGCCCTGCACCTGGCTGAGGGCATGCGCAGCCTGCATGGCGAGGAAGGATCTTACTCCACGGGGGAAGGTTTAGAAAGGGATAAAATAAAAGCAGAAAGTGACCTGACTGTCTCATTGGTGGAAGCTAAGAGCTAGTATGAAAGAGGCAGGAGAACTATGGATAAGAAGGTTATATGCACTTTTCCGTAGATCTACAGTGCCAGAGGTAAAAAACAACTCCTGCAGTGACTTCTGGTGGAAAGGCCAGGAACGACGACAGTGAAAATCGTCTTCTACAACCACCGCCGTGTTGACACTGAAGATCAAGAGACTGGAAATGTTAGGTTTTGGCTACAACAAAAACAGACATGGGATTGCTACTTGGTCTGTCAGACTTCTGTTACTCCTATCCTTGTTACTTCTTCCATTTAAGTTTTGGACAGAAAGTTCAGCTCGCACACCCACACCTCGAGAAGTGGCCTTTGGGGATCCTCAGTAAACAATCTCAACCCCTCTACCAAAAGCTTTAGAGAGAACTTTGAAAGACAGGACCTTGTCAGCTCCTCTGAGCATTGCTTCCCTTCTGCATCTTACCGTCAGCACTCAGCTTGCAGCACCTCACATTCCCAGGTACGTACTGAGAGATGAATTCCAGAAAAAAAACATCAATTCCTGAATAAAAGTTACCTGGGTAGTGTGTAAGAGTGCCTCAAAAGACATGAAGCAAGTGACTTCATTGGCATGCCTAAGGTGTTGTAGCGCTGTCATTAGAAAGATAAACTTTATCATATTTTTGTGCCCTGTTCTTTCAGATATAATAGCTCAAACCTATTAATAACACCAAAACATCTCAAAAGGTCAAGCAGCATACAGCAAGATGAAGGGAATTGTCAAGAAGCTTAGGCAATCATCTTAACACTCAAGGCATTTGCCAGGGCTGTTTAACTAATATGTGATGTTCACTTTTAATTTCAATATAGTGCCATTTGGGCAAAAATGCTGTATTTTTTAATTAATTACAATGTCAGCATCTATTAAGATTAAAAGAAAGACCACATCAATAATAAATACTTAATCCAAAGAAAGGATTACAAGAAGAGCAATAAAAATCAATTTTTAGAGCTGGAAAATTGTGACTTTTTCCTCACTTGACTGGTATTTTCATTATATTGATAAAACCATGATCTTACCTGACACTGACATTCGCCTAATGAAATAGCAGCCATGTATAATGATGTAAGTACTTGTCAATTTTGCTACAGGAAAATACAATACTATGGCCCTGGCGTTACATTACAAAGAAATTTTCTCGTTCTCCAACTGATGTAAAAGAAAACAACAAGAAAAAAACAGAAACTACATGTCTTTTTGAATCTTTTATCATGGAAGTCTAGAATTCTTACACATAACTTCTGAATCCCCTCAGTGTTGGTAACGCTTGGTCATAAGCAGACAGCAGATAACTGCCAAGTCTTCATCTGCACAAGGACTGACACACAGCAATTCTTGTTTACAGTTCTGCACAGCTTGGATGTGGCAAACAAACCCTGTGTTCACTTAGTGTTGACAGTGCTAATGGCAAGCCTTAAAATAACTAGGATCCACGGCAATAGCATATTTATATGCTATTTGGTATATTATGGTATAGCATTACCGATCCCCCAACTCTTTAAAATCCGGTAAAAGTATTTTTTATGACAACTCTAGAAAAATTCCGAAGACAGGCACCGTACTTCCGACACGGTTCGCCAGTGGGAACAGTGGCAGAATAATAATGAAATCTTGCAAGACTTGTACCTTGCCATACCCTCCCAAGACTGGCCACGGGTGCCCTTCCCAGTCCAGCCTCCTGGGGCTGGCTCCATGGGTAGCGGGGCAGCAGCAGGTGACCGGACGCCAGCCGCACCACACCACCGGGCGTTGCTAGCAACCCAAACTGACACGCTACCATCTGCCTGCCTGGGGAGCCAACTGGGCTCAGACAGACCGTGAATCAAAAATAAAAACAACCGCGTTCTTGAAAAGCCTAATACAAATTATTAGAAACACAGAAAGTCTTCACTTCAAAGGACTTAAAAATGCTCAACCTAAAAAAAAGCTATCAAGTAACAAATTTTACATATTTAATCATTAGCTTGGGCATTTAACCCTTTGAAAATCACACTACGGTGGACTACTTAGTTAAAGGAAAAATCAAAGGGTGACATGACAGAAATATTTGAAGTGCTAAAAAGAAGGAAAAATCCTCTCTTTCAAAAGACTGAAAAATCAGAGCTGCGAGCATTTGACCAAGGAAAATTCTGGTGGACACAGAGACCGCAGGACCAATCCTTTTGTTGCAGTAAGAAATTGAAACATCTTAACTGCAACTTAAACCACACGCTGATGGAAGAAATGTAAAGAGGCTTTCATTAAATGTGAAGCAGTTGGAGCTAATTACCTGCCAGTTCACGAAGAACTTCTGCAAAGTCCATCTACAGGTAGTTCAGCACTGGTACAGACACACAGACAAGCAGCTAAAAATGCTGTAACTTGCAAATGGTTATTTACCTGTAAAGTATAATCTGTATCTTTCCAGAACACAGCACACAAAAGAAAACAACCATTCTCCTACAGTGATCCTACCTTCCCTATGGGAGTAAAAATGATGAAAGATGGTTATTCACTTGGTGCCCACAGACTCAAATGGTAGCAGAATGGAGGGAGCTCTTTCAACCATTTCTTCGTTTTATAACTATCAGCTCATAGCATCATTTCACAGTGAGCATTCAGTGGCTTGTAAATAAAATCACAATAGCAATTTATTTTCATTTCTCTGCAAATGAATAAAAATTGGATCAACAGCCCATATAGATTCTTTTTAATTAAATCATAGCTATCCTGGAAGATTATATGACTATACGATAGAACATTTCAAAAGGCACAAACCACAATGAATGCTGATGTGAGTGTCACCTTTAGCTAGACACTAATGACTGCTCTTTATCTAGCCTCCAAATCTCTAAGGAACAAATTACAGTAAAAAGAGAAAAATAATCCAATGGGAATGTGACATGCCCTGCAATTCTTATATAAAGGCACTTTCAGAGAAAAGTCAAACTGGCCACAAGTTATTTTCGGCCACTGCTTCAGATTTCTTTTTTAAGAGTTTTTCTCACTGTTTTGTCTGTTTAATTACACAAATTATCTTTTCATACTACATCCAATCTAGCCTGTAGTTACATCAGTTGTGTTCTACTAGAGAGACAGGGTGGACAGCTGAGGCAGCTCCAGGAGAACCTATTAATGGAAAACAGGTACAAAGGAGCAAAATCCTTACAAAAGATGAGGTGAAGGCTTAGAGTCCTCACAAGCAGACTTGGCAAATCCTTTACTGTAATCCACACCATAAGACAGTGAGTTTGTCTTTGTGAAAACTATTGTCAAAAAACAAAAACAAACAAAAAAACCCACAAAAAAAAATACAAAAAAAACCAAACCCAAACCAAACCAGTGCTTTATATTTTTAACATCTCAGTGCTTTATATTTTTAACATCTCTTTTGAAAGAGACACAATTCTGTTCACATAAGGTAGGCAAACTGAAGTGTGACAGCATATCCACACATTTTTTTCTTTAAGTGACGTGTTTCTGATCACCTGGTAGTTATTAAAGTTCTGGATTTTGGATTGCTAATTCTCCAGTTAGATCTTTGCTTGCAAACCAGTTTCTGCTTGTAGAGATTTATGTTTGACATGAGAGAAAAAAGACGTATTTTATTTACAATATGAATAACAAACACCAGAAAGGCTTGTTATAATAGTTCTGATAATCTAAACCCGTGGACCTGTTCAGTTATTAACAGAAAAAAAAAGAAAAGCCCCAAGTGCAGAAAATAACTGAATGAAGGTAAACTTGCCAGCTAGGACTATCAAAAATCATCATTCATGTAGTGTGTAAATGTTTAGCATGTCCTTAAAATTATAATCATGAATATTTTTTGTTTTTCTGCTAAAAACATAACCTAAATCAAATTCAAAAGGTGTTTGTGTAAACAAGGACATGAGTTAATTTTTTGACAACCATGTCAAACAAGCAAAAGTTCGAGCCAATAGAAAAACAAGCAAGGAAACAGTGTCTTCGACTTTATTTGACAGGCTGAAAGTAACAAGATAATTTTGCTGGATTTGCTCTTTAACGAGCATATTATACAAACACGTTAATTTTGAGAGCACTTAACCTTACTTTAAGGGGGGGGGGATGATTAAATATTAATGAGATGAGCCTCAGGGTGTTTAATGAAAAGCTGTCTTTCTGAATGTGATCTAGGGTTTTAAACCTTTGTTAGAAGACATTTGGATAGAAGGTTTATTTGCCCTGGGAGTGCATTCTTTCTGAATACATAAAAAAAATCACTAAATGTTTGAAGACACATGATTACACAGAGTTTTCACTTGACATTAAAATCACCGTTGAAAAAAAGAAAAAAAAAAAGCAGGCTACTCCTAGAATCTTCTCAAATGACCCAGATCTTTAGAGTGAAGTTTTCCTTTGCCTAGAAACTAAGTGGCTTTTCTTTTGCTCATTCAGCTGCTAGTTCTGGGAAAAGCCCAAAAAGAAACATTTAGATTGGAGGGGTCTTTGAGAAGATGTGACAGTTGACTGATGAGCATCCATAAAATGACAAAGAATAGTTGTGTGGAGCCGGTGCATCACATCGCCTCTCCCTGGGAAACTAATTGCTCTGAATTGTTAATAGTAACATTATTTTTCTGGCAATCATTTCTTTTGAATACCCAAAATGAGCATGAAACAGCTCCTTTGACCGGACATAAAAGTTAAATGTCCCAATGTTGATCAAATTAACTTCAGCTATGTGACAATGGACTATATTTGTGAGAAAATAATGAAGGGCACAAAGGGGAGCTTTATGCCAAGATTTCACAGTTGTAATGTAAAAATGTTTCTGTTGAACTAGGCCAGGGAACATTTCAATAGGAAAACAGAAGAGCACTGTCACATTCTTAAAAAAAAAAAAAAAAAAAAAAAGAAAAAAAGAAAAAAAGAAAAAAAACCATTCATTTTATGGATCTGAATGCTCTAGATAATTTCAGGAAGTTTAAATGGCTGGCACAACAAGAACCACAGTATCAGGCTAACTCACATCCCTGTTCTTAGCGTACTTTTTTCTAATACTTTTAAAGGACACTATCCTATGGTTTCTATTCAATTTTTAACTTCAACAGACATTTTTCCCTAGCAAGGATCTAAAGTACATGACTAATACAGCAATATGAGTAGTTAGTATACACATGCACAAGCATTAATTACAGCAGATGTATGGAAGTCTGAAGTAAAACAAAATAATTTCCTTCCTTAATCTCTTATATAGCTTAAACTTTCCACCTTTAGAAAATAAAAAGATGCAAGTATGATGCAAATGGGGCTAACTGTACATGTGAATTAACCAAAACGGGTCTGGAAGAATTTCTTTTTGCCCTAGAAAATACACCACGGGTGTTCTTATTCTGATTTATAAAGCAACTTCAGATTTGACTGCATTTGTATCTGGAACAATGTAATTGACTTCTGGGAATTTAGTTTGGGTTACGTTAGCATCGACTTATTACAGAGGCCAATTTTATACATATATATATATTTATATATATACATACACAGTGTATACACTGTGTACGTATTTGTAAATAAACAAATAAATATTTGCTCATCACTGATGCAATTCTAGCTCTCTTAAAGAATCTATTTATCACCATATTGTCTTCACATTTGCTAAATGGCAAATGACAAAAACAATCTGGCCCAGCATACACCAGCTAGTTGTCTTTAAAAACATTCTCCTTGCTGTATTTTTCATTTTCTAATTTCAAAAAAGCTAATTTTAAAGGTAAATCATAACACCATTGAGAGATTAAACCTTTCTATTCTCGAAATATATTATTATGATTATTAGTAGATTCAATCAGATGAAATTTCTAAAGACAACTTTAAAACATTCACTCAGCACCTGTTCCCTTGTGTCTTTTTTTTTCCCCTCTAACACTTCCCCTTCTCAGTAATTTAGATATACTGAGACTCTTCATGCTTATGTGCTAAAACCGTGTGTTACGATACGTGTTAAAATAATTCTGAGAAACCGACTTCTCGGATTTTAATAGTTAAGCTAATTCATTCAAGCTGTATTTGCAAACTTTCCTGGTTTTTGTGTTTCAAAGCCCTGTGATAGCTTTTACCTTACATGAAAAGGCTGTACTTAATTCATGTTTATGAAGATGCAGAGTTAACAGAACCGCGCTTTCACTTACTCCCACAGTGACCTAAATCAACTGTGAGAAGGTGTTTCTGCTTCATTCAGTGAAGGTTTAGCTCATTAAACTGTTTTCCTTCTCAGTATTGTTCTCTGGGTTTGAACTGCATTGCTGTTAAATGCTCTTTAGCAGTTTAAAGGCTTTAAAGGAAAAGACTTATCAGTCTCTGTTTTTAACAGCACTAAATCTGCATTATTAGTTCATGCAGATAAGGGGATTTGAAAGCTCAGCTTGAAACCTCTCTCTTCAATATTTATCTGACACTGCATAGCTCCAGTAGCTCAGCTGGAAATGTAGATCTATGAAGCTTTAAAAAGAGATTAAAGCCAAGAAAAGAAGTACTTTTCCCCCTATAGACGTTCTCACTTTCCCTTTTCCTACTGTCTGAAGGAGTGATGGCAGACAATGGTCAAAGATGGTTCCCAAAACCCCCTGAATGGGGACACTGTTGGTGGTAGCATGCATTCAAAGTGAGCTTCAGTGTATTGTCCTCCCCAATCAGCAGATCAGAATAGAGTTTGCTGGTGGCTGCCAAAAGGTTAGCAATGCCGATGAAAGGGGTTTCCCATTATTCACTGCTCTTACAGAACTCCCCTTTTGTGCGAGGCAGCCCATCATTTCACTATGGAGGTCCGGATCTGCGGCTGGCTGCTCTCTCAAAATGAACAATTCATCTGAATGCAAACTCACAGTACCAGTGTGCAACCTAAAATTGAAGGTTTTCTTTTCTAAGGACAGGGGAGTTGGGGCAGTTTTTGGCAGTGTCACATTTTAGTGATATACCATCATGACATCTTTGACCCACGGCTGACACTAATACTACAGTCGTATTACCTTACCCCTGCCAGGGCATCGTGGGAGGTCCAAAGCCAAAATTAGCTAATGAAGCACACTGTATGCTGTAAACAAATGTACAATAAATAATGCAAAAGGTTTATACAGGTTTGCTAAAGTTCCCTAGTGCAAAGCATAAGAAAAGGAGAGGAGACCAATGGAGATTAAAAAAAAAAAAAGAAGAAGAAGAAAAAAAAAAAAAGATAGGCATTTTTCACACTGATGTATGTAACAGAACACACAAATCTCCCAAACTACTGAAAGTAGAACCTGAACTAACTTGGGCTTTGGCCTCTAAATAAAAGATCTTTTATTGTAAACTACTGCATGCCACCTATTTACAAACCTTCCAAGAGCCCAGTGTTTTCAGATGATTTGACCAGCTTTTACATGTGGTATCATAGAAAAACAGATACAAGACCAGACATACTGGATTATTCTTCTTCATCCTTGTATTATCCCCCCCCAAGTGAAAATAAATGTCTATTTTGGAGAAATTTGTACTTAGCCCTCTGCTGGGGTACACAGGAAAAGCACATATATAGTGGAAAAAGCAGTATCTTTTGTTTAAGTATCATCCTAACTAAGACAAGACTTCCAGAAAGAAGTAAAACTTGGGGTAGAAAGTGATTGAAAAGGTATTTATACCCCATACTACATTTCAGAATGTTTTTCAGTGAAAATTTAGATAGTGAATCCAAGATTCTCAGAATGGTTGAGGTAGGAAGGGACCCCTGAAGGTCATCTGGTCCAACCCCTGCTCCAGCAGGGACATCCAGAGAAGGCTGCCCAGGTTTGTGCCCAGGCAGCTTTTGAGTCTCCTCCTTGGAGACTCCATGGAGGCAGGCACCGGGCTTGTTCGGGCAAGGGCCATGGGGCTGGGCGTGAGGGCAGCAGCTGCCTGGGGACAACAGGGAACGGGGCTTCCTGGGATGAGCAGCAGGATGTCGGAGCAAGAGTTCCACGTACCAACTAGCGCATCCTGAAGTCTTAGTGCAGACAAACCAGCATGTAATAGTTTTCACTCTTAGAGATCCAAATCCCTATGTTCAGTGCAGTCAGCAAATTAGTACGGGCTGGAAGCTACTGCTTGCTTTGTTATCCTCAGAGCATGTAATATTTTTAAATCTCATGTTAAAATTTAACATTTTTCCTCATGTAAATGCATCTGTAAAAGGACGAGATACACTGGGGTGATGATGCAAAATCTAAGAGAAGGGAGACAGGTACACTGCCCAGGCACGACGATGAGAGGGTGATACACAATTTCCCAAGATGCCACAAATCATTCAGATGTACTCACAGAAAATTAAATGCTTAGATACAAGGAGGGTATTTAAAAAAAATACACAGAAACTGCTCTGCCTTTATCTTTCCCAGCCTATGCGGTTTGTTTTAAGCATCATCTTATGCCACAGATACACATGGCAGCATGTGCTACATGTATGTCATAGCCATTTAAATTTCCATTTCTCAGGCAAACACGAGGTCAAGCAGTATCTTGAAAGAGAAATACCTGCTTAGATTACCAATACGTGTATGCCCATGCAAAAATCATTTTTTCTCTCTCAAGGAAAGTGGTCTTTTTTCTGACTTTATAACTGCTAAATAGGGCAGCTGTAAATTTTGGGGTATTTTTGGGCCCACTGAATACGCCATCCTCTGTATTGTACCACTCATCGTATGAATCAAATCTGTAACACTCTTACAGACCGTGATGTTATTAATAACAGTGATGACTGCATACAAACGCTGTTTTGTCACCTCAAAAAGATTAGCTACCTGCTGCACTGAGCTGGTACTGAGACTGAAACACCACAGGGTTTAATGTTGAGCGGGACCGAGCCTGTGATGCTGGAAGAGCTGGATTTGTTGAATTCACAGAGAAGTCTACGGAAGGATTTTGTTGCTGGCTTTATCTATTTGATGGTTAATGAAGAGACAGATCCAGGCTCTCCTCAGCAATGTACACCAAAAGATGAGGGGCAACAGACACAAATGACATTGAAGGAAATTCTGACTGGATATTAGGGAAAACAAAGACACAAAAAAGGTGGTCAAACACAGCAACAAGTGGCCCAAAGAAGGTGTAAATCACTGTATGTGGAGATATTAAAGCTCAGCTGGGTAAGCCTTGCACAACCTGCTTGGATGTTGAAGCCAGCACTGCTCTGAATAGGATGGACAAAATGCCCAGAGGCCCCTTCCAACCACAGCTGTTAGAATTGTAGAATCAAAGAATATCCCAACTCGGAAGGGACGCACAAGGATCTCTGAGTCCAACTCCTGTCTCAACACAGGACCACCTGAAAATCAGACCATACGTCTGAGAGCATTGTCCAAACGCTTCTTGAGCTCCAGCAGCTTGATGCTGTGACCACTTTCTTGGGGAGCCTGTTCCAGTGCCTGACCACCCTCTCAGTGAAGAGAGTCCTCCTAATATCAAACCTTATTCTATTATTCCTTAACTGAAAACACAAATGTCAGCTTTATTAGACTCAGTGTAGACTAAAAAGAAACTAAGCTAACTAACATATTATAAAAATAAATCTACTTTCTTCTTCACAAGTTTTGGTGACTTCAGAAAGATTATCCAAACTCAGTAATTTATCTTAAAAGAATAAGTATTATAAAGTGATCTGTAATTGGTACTGTGTAGAAAATTCTTATAAAGACTGACCATTTTCAGTTCACAGAATAAAAATCTCTACATTTCTGAGTGTGCCTTTTGAAACATATTTTATAAACTGCTTATGAACAAAGAAGATTGAGAGATGCTAGTAAAGGCTAATACATACCTATCAAGTACATAGCCAAGAGCCTTATGCCGTATTCCTGAGTAAACCGATGGGCTTGTTTCCCAAGCAATTAAATTGGAAGCATCATGGAAAAGATGAATGTTTACCAAGTCAAAGGCACTATGACAAAAAAAAAGGAAAAAAATAAAATGACTCAGGGTAAAAGAAAAAAAACATTTATTGCATTCACCAAAGCATTCAACATGATAACATTTTTACTCAGACTGACTGTGCAAATTAAGCTATCATCACCAGAAAATTGTCATCGAACTTATGCTAAGTCACCAACAGGTAAGACTGAATCTAAGCTTCTCTTAAAACACATACAGTATGAAAATGAAAAGCTATTCAACTGTTACAATCCATATAAATTAAGCAGTACCCTCCCACTAAAATGATTAAAGACAAAAATTGAATGTGTAAACAAACAACTTCATGTTTAGAAGTCGTAGCTAAACACCTAGCAGAAATGTGAATTTTTAATAAACAAAATGAAGAGCTACTGACTGCATAGTTTTACCGACATTAAAGGCTAAATCATATAACTGTAACTCTGTCCCTGCATGGAGAACGCCATGATAATAGTGGTCAATCTGCACACAACTTCCAGTTGGGAAAAGGACACAAGGATGTCCATCTCAGACTGCTTGCAGGATGGGGATCTGGCCTCAGAAAACATGTAAAAATTGTAAAATTTTACTGCTTTGCTTTTTAACCTGAAAGAGAGGAGTATTAACTCATCCTTTGCTACTTTGCAGTGAGTCCCTTCACCTGCCTGTGGGCTGGCTTACCCAGAAGCCCATGGCATTGCCATCCTGTACCAGCTATGGGTAGCATGTTCTGGGAGGAAACAAACCAGACTGGGAAACACTGCCTCGGCTTTAGGAGTCCCTGTCCTCCAGGAGGAGCGAGCGGGAGTCAAGGACTGCTGATGGGCTAAGTCTGACAGAGGAGATTTCTGAACAGAAGCATGTTGCTTCTAGGGAAGATCTATGGATCTGGGGTTGGGTGGGGGAAAAGAAGAAATAATGGTACTAGCGAATTTCCTTCTCAATCAATGAAACCAACTTCCCCTGAAACAGAAGTACCTTCCTTTGCCCCTCTGCATAAAAGATAAATGACTTCCTCTGATCACTGTGTCCACCCTGTTTTCCTGTCCACTTGTTGTGACAGATATTTGTAACTACATATCCAGTATTACAGACCTAGTTCTTTGAGACAGGGATTGGAATTTGCTGTAAGACTGCACAACACTTGGCTGATTTTGGCCGATAATGGCCCCACAACATACCTGTATGCAACTATATTTTTTTTCATTCTGTTGTTTCACACACTCCCACTTTTCACTGTGGCAGAAAATCTTCACATAGAAGGAGTTTGTTGTTATAACCATGACCACGCGGAGGAATTTATGATTTTTACTACATTAATCACGTACAAAGAGCCACTTCTAGCGGGCTTACAGTCACTTGGAAGGCAAGCTCTCTTTCTGAACTTTGGTTTTCCGCTGTTCACTGAAAGGATCCACCTGAGTGGCAGACAGAAAGCTATCCAGCTGTTATGTTCAAGCTGGCATTCAGCTCTACTTTTGGCCTTCTGTGTCCTAGAGACCTGGTCTGTATTATTAAAAAACTACACCTTCTCACTGCTTTGCAATTAAGATCTTTTGGTGATTTGACCATGGTGAGTCACAATGAAACCAAAAAACTGAATACTCTGCCCACAGTCCCGGCCTTTGTCTCCCCATAGAACACCCATCTCCCCCAAATGAACCACCCACAAAACAAACTAGTATAAGGAAAAATTCCTGCATCCTGCATTGGTTCCTACAAAGCTCCCAAACGCAGTTACAGAATAGTTCTGACTATGTTATGTTTTGGAAAGGAGGCCCCTCCAGCACTTTCAAAACGTGGCATGCCCTGTCAGCTCCTACATGCAAAATACTGTGATGTGCTGAAATTTTGCTTAGTGTTTAAAAAAATAAAGTTTGGATAGGTTCCATGAACACTGATGGTAATTATTGTAGTAGCATGTGTCTGAGAAGAGTGGGCTATTTCCTGAGTACAACTGAGTAGATTCCTTTAAACATCTTTTAAACTATAGAGAAACTGAAATTAGATGCCGGAGACATAAGTCTAGGATAGAGGACTGCTATAAGAAACTAGACTTTTTAGAATATAATAGAACAGAACAGAACAGTACAGTCGAATGGGACCTACAAAGACCATCAAGTCCAACTGCCTGACCACTCCAGGGAGAACCAAAAATTAAAGTATGTTAATGAGGGCATTATTCAAACTCCTCTTGAACACTGATGGGCATGGGTCATCAACCACTTCGATAGGAAGCCTGTTCCAGTGTTTGACCACTTTTATGGTAAAGAAATTTTTGAATTTCGTGAACCTCCACCTGTGCCTTTTAAAATGCTTTATTCTCATATTCAGAAAAAAGGCTGATAAAATTTGGTTGTAGCTGGTCAAAAGTAACCAGTGCTTAGATCAGAAAAAAAATTATGGGAAGAATGGAGGCAAAATGAAACTGCCATTGCTCTAACAAAAGCATTGCTGACATTTTTAGGCAGGATGGGGGTGGGCATGAGGTACATTCTATAATGATGTTTTCCCAGGAAGGGAAAATTAATAGCTTCCTTTCAAGGATTCACATGGAAGCATTTCCAACAATTCCCCTGGATATATTTTTATTCAACTATTAGCACACAGAAATGTATAGATCAAAAGTCATAATTATGAAAACAGCCAGAACTTTGCTCACCTCAAATAAAAATGAAATAAAATACTTTGTTATATAAATCATTTATTTATTTTATATGTATATGTTTATAGACAGTGTTTAAACACTTATCATATGACAAATAGACATATTATACACTTAGATCTAATTAGGTTTATTTTCTAAACCCATATATTTTCTACAATATTTAACTTTCATTCTCCAGAAATTGCTCACAGTAACTTGCCTCTTTAACTTATCCTTAGAAACATTTGAGATACTGTTGGATCATGTGGATCATCATCATAGCGTATTCCATACAGGAAACGACCAACATAGCTCACCTCATTATAGATGAGAAAAATCCCCACTCTTAATTCACAACATACCCTTGTGAAAAGTAAGCATAGTACGTTTTCTTATCTGAACATCTAGCTACACACTGCTCCTTCCAAGAACTACCCCTTTGTAGCATCAATCCGTAAGTAAACATTTCTTTTAAAACTATCCCTGAAGAGATTTTTTCCCTCATTAAGGCCTAGAATTAAACTTTTTTTTTTTTTTTCCCCTTACAAATAGGAAATCCAAGAAGATAGGAGAGATATCTGAGAGAAAACTCTCATGATGTAAGACAGTAGGCCAGAATAGCAAATTGTGCCAACATGGCTTCACTAAGGGCAAGTTATGCCTAACAAATCTGGTGGCCTTCTATGATGGGGTTACAGCACTGGTGGATAGGGGAAGAGCAACTGACATCGTCGACCTAGACTTCAGCAAAGAATTCGGCACTGTCTCCCATGATATCCCTGTCTCTAAACTGGAGAGACATGGATGTTATGGATGGATGACTTGGTGGGTAAGGAACTGGCTGGATGGTTGCACTCAAAGAGTTGTGGTCAGTGGCTCAGTGTCCAAGTGGAGATCAGTAATGAGTGGTGTTCCTCAGGGGTCAGTATTTGTATGGGCACTATTTAACATCTGTTTCAGTGACGAGGACAGTGGGATCGAGTGCACCCTCAGCAAGTTTGCCAATGACACCAAGCTGTGTGATACAATCGACATGCTGGAGGGAAGGGATGCCATCCAGAGGGACCCGAAGAGGCTTGAGAGGTGGGCCTGTGCGAACCTCATGAGGTTCAACAAGGACAACTTCAAGATCCCAAGCACAAACATGAGCTAGGCAGAGAAGGGATTGAGGGCAGCCCTGAGGAGAAGGACCTCAGGATGTTGGTTGACAAGAAGCTCAACATGAGCCGGCAATGTCCATTTGCAGCCCAGAAAGCCAAGCATATCCTGGGCTGCATCAAAAGAAGTGTGGCCAGCAGTGTGAGGGAGGTGATTGTCCCCCTCTGCTCTCCTCTCATCAGACTCCACCTGGAGCCTTGCATTCAGCTCTGGGGACCCCAGCACAAGAAAGACATGGACCTACTAGAACGAGTCCAGAGGAGGGTCACAAAGATGATCAAGGGGCTGGAGCACCTAGACAGGCTAAGACAGCTGGGTTTGGTCAGCCTGAAGAAGAGAAGGCTCTGGGGAGACCTCACAGAAGCCTTCCTGTACCTAGAGGGGGCCTACGGGAAAGCTGGGGAGGGACTTTTTGTCAGGGAGTGTGGTGATAGGACAAGGGGGAATGGCTTTAAACTAAAAGAGGGGAGATTTAGCTTAGTGTAATGAACATGCTTATGCAAACAAGCAAGAACACTAATAATCACTCAGATGTTAAGCTGTACGAACGTTTATCAGACTTCAAGACCACACTTGTGATTTTAAGACATGAAATGACTACAGGAAGAATGTAAAACTGTTGTACAGTCACACGTTTTATGGTGACTACAACAAAAATAAGCAATAAAGATCAGACCTGTGACTAAATGATAAAAAGGTACGGTCAGATTTCCATGTGGGGCTAGGGAAATCTGAACTATCTGTGGGTTTACTGAACTCTCCTTGTATTAAGACAAGGAAAATATTCAAGGTCTCTCATATATAATGTTTTGTACAACGAACTTCTCCCTCTGACACATACTACTACTGCTATATTACTGTTATTAAATACAGAATACAAAATACAATCTGTATTTTCAAACACAGTAAATATCTTCAGTTATGAAAAACACCTCTTGTCAATACTGCTTGGTACTGCTTCTTCCAAAGTCTTCTAACATACGACAACATAATGATGTTCAACATTTATATTCATACAGTTGTCTGCTGCCCTCAACCTTCACCTCTTTATGGTTTGTTTAGGCTGATGGATAATTCTAAGAGCAAAAACCATTTGTTTCTTCCACAGATTTTCACAGCGTATCTTACATGTGACTCTGTATTCATGACAGACAGGTTACATTCTACTTGTTTGATGAGTCACTTCCTAAGCAGCGCATGAACACAAAGATGAAAAGTGTGCTATCAGTTCTCTGCTGCCCCTTCATCAAACCTGGTTAGTGAGTGGTGGGCTGCCAGGTGCTTTACTTTGCTCTGGGATGAAAATAAGCAAGCTCACAGAGAACAGGACCGTGCCTTAGACTTAAAATGGGAATCCTGACCTGAATATGAGAGATAAAAAGTTCTGTTCCAGTAAAAATAATATAGAAAGAACTGGTGTAACTGCGCTGTATTCCTTAATGGTAGGGTCCCTCCACTTACTTCAGTGGAAACTTAATGGGGCCTTAAATGGCCAGCTTGAAGAGTTCACAAAGAACAACATTTTTCCTCACAAATCCCAGAAGTGAGGGCTGCATCCACCCAGGACCAGTGTCTGACCTGTGCAATGTGCTGTATACCCCTGGCTGTATCAGGTGTGATGGGGAGAAGTTGGGGAATGCCTTTAGGTGGCACACTGTGACTCCGTACATGTCTCCTTACTCTCAGACACCAGACTTTTTTGATTATGCTTGATCAAAAGATTGCTTATGACCTGAATTATCCCGTGTTAATTGCACACGTATGAATATTCAAATCACTTCTTGTCGTTCATCATTACAACCTATTGAGCGTTATGTGCTCAATAAACTCAAGTAACTGCTTTGGAACTAATCAATTCTTTATGTTTACGAATACCTTCTCCATAATAGTTGCTAATAAAAATACATGTAATACACATCATCAGAAATAATTTAAAGATGCAACTTACCAATCAGTAATACACCACCTTGTTCGAATGAAACCTTTTCTGGACCACTTGCACTGAAAAATAAGCAAATAAGAATCAGTCATCTTAAGCAAAGGATTACTGTGAAAGTAAAATGTACTTACACAGAGAAGCAAGTAAAACAAAGTTCATCCATACAACGTAACTAAAAAGCACTACACACTGACCGAGGACGCTTGAAAACACATCTTATCTCTTAATAATCCTGGATTTATTTACATTTTTGGTCCTGACACACAGTTATAAACTTATGTGTACAATTAATATAAGCCCTGGTAGTTGTTTAGATAACCAGTTATGAAAGCTTTTTGTATTTATGTTTGTCCTAAAACAGCAAATTCTTACTGCCTATGCATAAATGTCTTGTCTCCTTTGTAATTTTACCTGACCTGTAAAATGTCATCAGAGATTTACACCAACTTAAAATGAATGAGATGTGCTAAAAAGCTATTTCTCCTACTGAGCCAACCCACCTAGTATTTCTATAAAAGTTAAAGGGAATTTAAATAATGGTAAAACATTACATTTATCAAAACTGTAACATTTGTGAGAAAGCCACAAATCAGCTCTTGCCAACATACCATACTTCTGGTACAGCAAAAGGATTTTTTCAGCACCACTCCTAAACCGCTGCCATGAATTACAACGTCCCACAAAAAGACATGATTCTGCATCCTTTTTATTCACCATAAACAATGTGGGCTAGGTGAACGTTCACTGGTAATGACTGCTGCACCAGACAGGCCTAAATAATGATGCCAATGATTCTGTAGCAACAGAATGCAACCACTTATTACTAATAAAGCACCAGCCACAGCAATGTGTTCCCCACAGTCAGGGGTATCACTCCCTACGCCTCTCCTAATGCACTGCCTATAGGCTTCAGACGAGACTCGCCAGATGTATTTATCTGCCTCACTGTGAATAGATAGCCCTTATGAAATTTCAAGGTCCAAAATCCTCCCAAGACAGTGAACTACCTTGCAAAATCTAAACGGACTGTACTCTAATCACCTTTCAGATAACAGTTATGTATCTCCCACCTCTTCCTCCCCTCGTTAGGCACAAACAAAGTAACAACAAAAAACCTCCGTCATTTCTGCAACTGCGATCAAGACCAACCAGACATAAAACTCCTTTGCCAGGGCCCCTTTCCCATGAGGATTCTCCCTAGATTCACAATATGCTTACAAAGATTTAAGAATGTTTATTTTACCGAGTAAATAACTTATTCTGGAAAGCTTGAATGTGAAAACTATTTATTTATATGCAGTTCTTCTATTCAAACACAGAAAAAAGTGCAAAATTATCTGTAAATGACAGTTTATTCCACTGACCACACTCAAAAAAAAAAAACTGTCTACAAAATTTGAGAGCATACCTTTATCCAAATTTATGTACTATAATTTTGGGAAAGCTGATATTAGTGTTTGTTACTTCAGGTGGTAACTTCAGAACCACCTTTCTGCAGGCTTGTATGACCTTCCCACACCGACTTCTACAGCCAAATTTTACTGTGAGAGCTGCAGGAAAAACTGCAGCTTGGCTGTTTACCTGAGGACCTGGCTGTGCTGACCCCACTGAAGGAGGGTCCAAGGCTCTTCTTGAATGAATTTTATCAGCTTTGCATTGCTACAGCAATGGACAGCACAAGAAAATGGTCCTCTTGACTCTGCTTAGTCCAAGACCAGTGACTAACACCAAAGTCCTTTATCCAGCGAATCAGAATTTGCATTTGATACCATAGAGACAAAATGAATAACTTCCTGTTCTTGACTTATGTCTGTATTAGTTAACTTTCAGTGTGATCACAGGACGTATACAAGAGGGAAAAGAATAAATTAACAAATATTCTGCTATATGTAAAAATTTCCTACAGACAAAAAGAGAAAAACTTTATGAACAGAGATTGTACAGAGTAAATGGCCTTCACCTCTGAGCATATGTGAAGTTCATCCCTTGTGCCACCGTGCAGATCACCACCTGGTGACTGCTGGCAGCTGGCTGCATCAGTTCTGCAACCACACACAGGGGTGAAATAGGGGTTTTTGATGAGACCAGGTGTGATAACTCCAGAATGTCAAGACATGTTTTCTTCTACTTGCTTTAGAGACTTCATATTTTCTTATGCCTTCCTTTTCCAAGCATGTTCATTGATTAGTATTACAGAAGATGAAGGTACAACTGAAGCATTGTAGTAAAGAAAGAGAAAGCCATGTATATTTTATATGCTGGTCAGAAATAGAAAAAGAAATTATATGATTTGGGATACATATCTTTATCATTACTTAGATTAAATCAGTTACCTGCATATAAAATTTTCATCACATTAAGCAATTGTCAAGAAGATGAACCACCACTCTGACCTTCACCATGTCCACAGAGGATGTAGTGCTATACAGAAGTCCAAAGACAGGACTCCACATTAACAATGAGGTGGCCTCACTGTTAACACAGGGCATTATCAATGGTTTCTGGACTCTGGATATTCTGTGGGATTTTTAGAGATATTTAGTAATTGACATCAACTGTATGCTGATGCATCCAGCTGTTTTTTTATTATTTTTTTTTTTATTTTTTTTTATTTTTTTTTTTTTTTTAGGAATGTGTGCTTTCTAGAGCAAGTAAACTTGCTTAGGTCTAAAAAGATTGTACTTAGGGAGGAAACCCCAACAGTTCACTATTCTAAAACCTAGTCAATGGATACATTCAGAGATGAAATAATTAATCTCAATCTTTATTATTTTCCCTTAAGAGATCCCAATTTTTAATTTTTCTTAACTGCAGCTCTACTGAAAAAGAGCTCTGTGGTGGCTATGAATAATTATCTACTTTATTTTATTTATTTATTTATTTATTGTGGTTCTTGCAGTCACTGGTCAATTTGAGTGGTAGGCTGGAGGGATAATACACCAATTCTTCCTGACAGCCCAGCCTTCACAGCCGAACTACGAATCCCATAATCCAATAAGGTCCCTTCCATTCACGGTTGCTGTGATGACCATGGCGATACTGTTACAAGTTGAGATTTGGCAAAATGTCAACATTTTTTTCAAAAGGAAAACACTGAAAAAAGTTAAATGCTAAAAGCATTCAACGTTGCATTAAATATAATCTCACTGAAAAAGGGGCTTCTGTCATCTCATTCCTAAAAATAACTGTATCAAACTCCTAATTACTGAAAAATAATACATTGAGCTTAAAATCAAATAGTCCAAGCCTATGATGCGGTCCAAGACAACGCTTTAAACTGAGCTGTCATTATTCATTTGCTATTTTCCTCTTTGGCAACACAATAGGTACTTCTAAAGATGTAAAAGAGAAACAGGGCCAATTGTATTAGGTTGCTTAGGGCCATATCCAGTTGGGTTTTGAGCATCCCCAAGGACACTGATTCCACAACCCACCTGGGCCTGCCTCTCTTCCGGTGTTTATCTGTTTATCCTTATGGTGTCGTGTCTCCCCCCCCCCGGCCGCCCCCCCCGTTTAGTCAGATTTTCCCCTGCTGCAACTGCAGACCACTGCCCCTTGTGCTGCTGCTGCACCCCACCCGGAAGAGCCTGGCTGCATCCCTCAGAAGCCAGCGGCTGGCCGCAGCAGCCAGCGCTGTGGTACACCTTGCCACCCTCTCCTGGCAGCACAGACCGGCTCTCTCATCCTCCTCCCGCATCCCCCAGTTCAGCCCCAACCAGCTTGGTGCCTCTGCTGTGCGTGCTCCAGTTTGCCCCCATCTGTCCGGTCCAGGGGTTCCCAAAAACAAAACACTGGAGACATGATGCCAAATAGAGGGGACCTCTTCCTGGGACCTAACATAACTAGGATATTGTTGTCATTTCATGCTGCCAAAGCACAGTGCTGGGTCATGTACTTGCTGTCCAACAAGATCCTGGTCCTTTTCTGTTTTCTGGACAGTCACCTCCAGCCTGTACTGCTTTACAGGTTATTCCATCCCTTTAGGGGATACTTCGCATTAACCTTTGCCAAACTTTCCCATCAAATGACTTCTTCAGCCTGTTGAGGTCCCTCTGAACAGCAGCCCTGCCTTCTACCGCCTTTATTGCTACCCCAACTCAACATATCTGCAGTTGAGCATGTGTTCCATCCTACTGTCCAAACTGTTAATACAGATGTTGAGTAGTAATGACCACAGAATGAGCCTGAGGACCACCACCAGCAACCAGCCACCAGCTGCACCACAGATCACCACTTGGACTTCCCAGCCATCTTGTACCCCATCTACTGTAGACACATCTCACCCGTCTGGCTTCAAGGGTACTATGGGAAACTGTACCAGAAGCCTTGCTAGTGTCAGTGTAAATAACATTCGGGGCATTCCCTTTTGTCCACTTTCGGTCCCCTAGAAAGGTTTGCTCCATCACCTTCCCACAACCGAGGACAAGCCGGCTGCCTGGGACTCTCCTTCTTCCCCTTTTTGAAAACAGTTGTGACTTTCATGTTTTCCCAGCCCTCAAGAAGCTCTCCCTTTTCCAATGGCAGAGAAAGGCCTCACAGTGACATCAGCTGGATGCCTTTCTCCCTGGGATGTGTCTTGCCTGCTGCCATAGACTCACGTATATACAATTAGCTTAAGGTTTTGTGTAACCATAGCATATGAGACTGGGTCCTGCTGTCAGTCATCACACACTTCAACAGGCCATCCCTCAGGCCTTCACTCTGTCACCGACTACCACACCAATACAAGCAATACCAGTACAAAGCATGCCCAGCCCTTAGCTCTGATGCCTTATGTTTCAAGCAAGCCTTCGTTGATACAAGCCAATTAAAAGCTATTTACAACGCAGTTTGTTTCATGACATGGTAAAACACAGGAATCTCTTACTGTAGTTTGGAGTTGCCTCATGCATTGCGAATATTCATTTTAAGGGCAGTAGTATATCCTAGATGTTACTTTGCCACATTTCTGCTTTAATAAGTGTAACTGAAATTCCAGCGAATCCCTATTAGAAGTCCTTAAGAAAAATCACAATTTGAAAACTTGTAGTTACATTCCATCAGCCTTTTCTTTGTGAATAGAGTCTCTCAGGAGATCGTGCTGACCTTTTAAAACCCCCTAGAAACACCACCTACATAAATAACCTCTGCTACATCGGGTAAAAGGACCTCCAGACAACATTAACATGAAGAGAGAGGTTATAGAGGGCTAATGTCAAAAAGCACTGTGAGCAATAAGTAATGCACACAAACCATGATTGATAATGACTAGCACAGAGCTTTAATTCATCTTTTCTCCATCATTTTACTGAGAGGGACCATATCAAATTAAATAGTGACCCAGCAAGGGTTTATTCAACCATACAAAACAGGGGCATGAAGGAAAGACATATTAAAGTGGCAATGACTGCAGTGTAATTGCAGCTGCTTAAAGGGACACCACAGCTCACAGACGAAGATGGGAAATCTCCTGTGCGAGGCAGCCAAGCACTGAACAGGAAGAACGACTGACACACCAGGCAGTGTTCAGTACTAACAGGGCTGTGCCGCTGCAGTGAGAACTCATGCAGAAACTTGCATCTCACGTACTCAGGATATGCTTATTGTTTTACTGACTAGCAAAAAAGGCATATTTGGGGGCAATTTTCCATAAAAAACATGTGGAATGTAGCTCGTGCCCCCAGATGACTTTCCTTCTTTCCTTAGATCAGTTCACAAAATTAAAGTGTTTATGTTATTGTGTTTTTATTAGTTTGTATACAAACTCTTCAGAGTTTCTTTCTGATTGTCTTGTATTTCAGAATGCTACATAGTACATGGGAAACTCAACCCTAGCTCAGTCTTTGAACACCAAACAAACATTGCAACAGCACTATTCAGTCATATTTTTACTGGCAAAAGATTTTTAACAGCCATTATATAAATTTAAAGTTCACTTATCAAAAAACGTATAAGGAGACCTCAAGAATGTGAAGTTAATCTATCGACTGACAAAGTCTACTATGTAGTGTAGTATCAGTAATTTAAGTGATAATTTGCTTTTTGACATACTGCTTTGATTGCCATTTATTTACCAGAATACAGCATAGAGTTTTACTTAATAATACATCTACCAGAAGACCAAATTTAAGTCTGTGCACGATGTAAACAAATATAAGGAATATATGATAAAACATACACTTGCTCCACTTATTTTCACATACAAAACCATGTAGCGTTTCAATCATTATTGCTGTTGGCTTTTTTGTATACACATCACCAGTGAAGAAACCAACCAGTAGCAATATATAATTTGTTCATTGAAAGTTATTTTAGAAAACAGAAATACAATAATAAGGCAGAGTTAAGTATTTACTTGTAAGAAAGTTTTAAGTTATAATGTCAAGTTGGCAGAAGGCCTGTGGAAGCGATGGGTACGGGTATATGTATAAAACAATGATGAGAAAGAGTAACACAAACCCCCAGCCTGTTCTCACACTTCATATCCACAGAGATACAATTTATTCTGTTTTCCAAGACATCTTTTTTCTCCTGTATTTTACTAAACTCTCCAAATAACATTTAAATCTACAGGAATTCCTTCCTCTCAGACAGCAGAATTTAGTGTCGATGGGAGTATAAACAAAGGACCTAAATTTTAGGCTCCCAAACCAAAACACAATAGTAACTCTGCAGCTCATTTCACCTGAAGCATTCTGAGAATGCAGTATTTACTAAAGGGAGATAACTACCATAACAAAATATATACTATTCAAGCAATAGTGGCATGGTGGTAACATGACAGCCATACATGGGATTGCCAGGCATGGCAAGGCGACGTTGACTTGTCCCAAACGCCAAAATTGGAACTCTGATCTCACAGTGTCTTTGCTCTTAATGTTAGGATAAACCTAACTCAGCAACTGATCACACAAGATTTTCTTTTGGATATATTTATACAGGAAAATTATATTACTACCGGAACATATGATTTAAAATAATTACAAAAACAGCAATGGTGGATGGAAACATGACGGGTTGGACCTAATCAAAGACTGCAGCCCAAGAGAAAGCCGCCACGGGAGGCCGGGGAGGTGCTTCAGCTTGCGCTGGAGCTCGGACGCATTACTCAGCCTAGGCTGAATTAAGCAGGGACACCCATGCCTTTACTTCATAAAACGGCGTTTGTTTTAGTGTGCAATTTGTGCGTTCCACACAAAAACCTGTAAATTACGTTTAGATATTGATAGACTGAAAACAATTAATTCCTTTAGCTTCAATAAATAATTCACATACTTGACTTTAATAATTCATTTAACATTAAGAAAGGAAAGGTTAGTAGGCTTTGGACCAAATACAGCCCCATAGGTGAACAACTGTATAACTTAAGTATAAAAAATGTCTTTCACCTTAGATACATACTGCAGATGAGCAACATATTTTGGGTCACTGATGTGCTTTAATTTTCTCAAATACAGTGCTTGGAAAGAAGAAAATTTGGGAAACAAAATGTAAAGAACTATAGCCTAGAAAGGCAGAAAGAAAAAACTGTTTCATATTTCAGATTTTAAAGAAACGATCTTTATTTTGACTGTAACAAATATTAACTAGCTGATCCACCATCTGTAAAACAACATAAAACCAGGTAGAGATGATACAGATCATCTGTGCTCTCAGAGAGGTATCTACATTTTAAAATAAGAAAAAAATGTTCAACTTCACGTCCCAGAAAGGGGATACCACATCTTTCACCTTACAATATTAAGTCTCTTCTCAGATCCTCTGTTAATAGGATTCCTTTAGCCAGCAGATGGATTGTGAATACAGGCAGTTTCATCTACTAAAAGACAACATAAATCATCATTGAGAAAGGAGAGACCGCAGTAAGGTTATCACCATACAGCCTTCTCCATGAAAGGTTTGCATTAAAGCATTAGTGAAATTAATTCATCTTTCATAAGAGCTTTGAGCAGTATCTGTGATCTATGATAACAACCAATTTCTCACTATGGGAAAAAAAAAAAAAATTACTCAGGCCTGATAGACTACACAAATCTGCTTTTTTTAAAATGGCCTAACATTATCTGGAGTGTTGCTCCCAGAGGCATCATTTGAGACTTATGCTTAGCCAAGAGGACCCATAAATCAAGACAGAAAGTTTTGTTAGTTTTATATGCAGTGGGCTGTAATTATTTTGAATTGCATTATGCCTCAATCATTGTAATTACTTTTAGATCATCCTTAAACAGCAGTAATAAAAAGAAAAGAAATCAGTCTTAAACCATTTTTCACACAAAAATATTGTAAATGTGATATGAGGAGTCTGGCTAAAACATGCAAGAGCATGTAAATGTAGTATCTGGTGTGATATGCTGTTCATGCATTCTGCTGTGTGAACTCAGATTTTCAAAATACAAATTATTTTGTGGTCTTTAAATTACTACCATTATTACCAGCATTTGGCTAGGAAGAAAATAGGTAATGACAGGAATTAATTCGAGCTTTAAAAATATTACCAAATGTGTATATGAGAACCAAACTATGTCACTGTTATTTCTTTTATTGTTGTTGCTGTGCTTATGTATCCTCGGTCTTTAGTCCAAAATGAAAACAGCGTAGTATAAAGATGATCACAATTGTGTCCTAATTTTTCAAGTCAAACAAAAAATGTGTTGGCTTGATGTATGCCTGGTTACACACTGAATGACCACAAAAAGAACTGTAAATATCAATGCTGCTACTATCTTCATCAATGTAGTTACTGAGAGCCCTTACTTAGCAGCTTCCTCTGCGACTGTGTGAAGCTCTGAAATAAAACAAATTAATCCGCCAGGCTGTTCTCTAAGTCTTGCAAGCAACACTATTACCAGGTATTGTCCTGCGTGCGGGAACAGACCTTTCAATGATTTGTTCAGGTCTTAATTACGAGTGACCACGGTTTAACACCGGGAGGCAGCTGAGTACCACACTGCCCGTCCTCAGCAGGACAGGGAGGAGAAGGGAGAGGAGGTGGTGGAAAAAGGAAAAATAATGTGAGTTTGAGATAGAAGCAGTTTAATGAAAGGAAACAAAAAGCAAAGGCTATGTGGAAGTAAGAGGAGAAAACACTTATTCTCTACTTCCCATCAGCCAGCAACGTTTGGCCGTGTTTTGGGAGGCAGGGCCTCAACACACACAGCGGCTGCTCGCGCAGACAGATGCTTCCATCACAACAGCCATCATGCTTCCATCAACAGCCAGATGCTTCCATCACAACAGCCCCCGCTTCTCCTCCCCCCCACTCCCACCACGAGGTGACACGGTACGGGACGTCCCTGCGGTCACCACAGGTCCGCTGGCCCGGCCGTCCCCTGCCTGCCTCCTGCCCACCCCAGCTACCAGCCCCTGGAGCGGGGCCTGCAGAGGGGTCCTGACACAGCGACAGCACCCTGCTGCACCTCAGCGCTGGCCCGGCCGCACGTGCACAGCACAGCTCTACAGCGGTGCTCTGGGGAAAGCTAACGCCGCGCCAGCCAGACCCAGGGCACCTAGTTATTCCTCCACCGGTAAACAGCACTCCTGACAATACCAGACAATGGTGCTAGAGGAAAGCCTCCTTGGAAAAGTTTTTTAATGTAACGTAACATTAAGGAACAGCGCAGTATGAAGGCGTCGGATCTTCAGAAGGTGTTTGGCTGCTCCTGTACCTAAAGCAGTGCTGCACAACTGATACCATACAGAAGCCATTGCTCCAAAAACAAACGTGGGAACAACTGATCCCTGAGTTGTCACAAGAAACAGACGCAGTCCCTGGTCCTCCGGGTAGTGTGGGAAAGCCACTGGACTGGACCTTTTCTCCAAGGGATGACAAAGATCAGTTCATGTAAAAGGCAGCAATAAAAAATGCTGAGCCAGTTGTCATCCCACATGACATCCTGGTCTCCAAATTGGAGAGAGATGGATTTGATGGGTTGATCACTCAGTGGATAAGGAGTTGGCTTGAAGGTCACACCCAGAGAGCGGAGGTCAATGGCTCTGTGTCCAAGTGGAGGCCGGTGACCAGTGGTGTCCCTCAGGGGTCTGTGCTGGGACCGGTTCTGTTATTATCTCTATCAATGACACAGACAGTGGGATCGAGGGCATCCTCAGCAAGTCTGCAGACGACACCAAGCTGAGTGGTGCAGTCAATACACCAGAAGGAAGGGACATATCCAAAGGGACCTGGACAAGCTTGAGAATTGGGCCCATGTGAACCTAAGGAGGTTCAACAAGTCCAAGTGCAAGGTGCTGCACCTGGGCCAGGGCAATCCCAGACACGAGGACAGACTGGGAGAAGAACTCACTGAGAGCAGCCCTAAACTAAACTAAAAGAGGGGAGATTTAGATTAGAGGTTAGGAGGAAATTCTCCACTCAGAGGGCAGTGAGGCACTGGCACAGGTTGCCCAGAGAGTTTGTGGACGTCCCATCTCTGGAGGCGTTCAAGGCCAGGCTGGATGGGGCCCTGAGCAACCTGATCTAGTGGGTGGCATCCCTGCCTGTGGCAGGAGTTTGGAACTCGGTGATCTTTAAGGTCCCTTCCAACCTGAGACATTGTATGAGTCTATGAAGTTACAAATTTGCCAGTCTCATGATTAAACAACAGTATTGAAATAATTACGGAAATAATTCTTCCTAGGTATCAATGAACAATCCCTAATTTGGCCTATTGCTGCTATGTGTGTTAACAGCACTCACGCTGCTGTTCAGTGCCCTCAGTATTACAATAAAACCATTCAACATGTCCTACTTACGTTGTCAATGACCTATACTGCTACAGTTTATTGCTGATAGAGGAGAAAAATAAATACCCAAGTAACCACTTGATGTTCCTTCAACATGATGTAACACTTAACTCCAGAAAAATATTTAAGATGTTTATTAGAAGTAAAAACTTGTAAAATTACATCAAAGGCAGTTTTCCCTTCCAGCAGAGAGAGAAAAAAAAAAAATTACAAAAATAAAGTTAGCTTCCAAGAAAAGAAAAAAAGAATAACCAGCATCCCTTCAGCTTGAAACTATGTATGCAATCCTGTTCTAAGAACACAAACACATGTACTACTGCAGTATCTGTAAGTGTGATATTTACAAATTCTAAGATATTTACAAATTCTAAGTCACTTTTAAAGTTTATTTAGTTCTTTCTAATATTAAAGTGTGCCAATTTGATCCACAAATGGTACATGAATTCAACAAATGTATTCAACCTGGTTTGTAGTAAACAATAACTGTTAAACACTTAGCCATGATCTAGGTGTTCTTAAAATTAAAAAATGAACAAGTTAAGGTCAACAACAAATACAAGAGCTGCATGCAAAGACTGAAGCCACACGTGCAATTGCACTTGCAGCTGCAATGGAAGGAAAGCATCAGCTTATCCTGTGTTTCTGGGTTTGAAAAGACCTTCGTCCAGACACGCAGCACTCTCCAGTTCTTAGGAGAGCAGAAACAGAAGGGAGTACAATGGCAGTGTGAAGAAAAATATCTGTATGTTTGAAAATTGTGTGCTTTCTTGTGCCAGTAAGAATTCCTCCTGTATCTGCAGCAGTACCTAGCAGTGCCGAGGAAAAAACACCATCACTGCAACCATGATTACAGAGCTGCAACAGCTGAATACAAATGGAATCCACTCGGAGTTGTGTCTCACCCTGTCAGGGAGTTAAGACCCCCTGAAACAGCCTTGCCTTTGGCACTGTGTGCTATTTCTTTGGTTTTAAATGTATAAACAAGACTTTTCATCACTGTCTTCATCCTTCACAAGCATTTTCTACTGCACAAAGAACGCCATTTGAACTTAGTAAATTCATGCAATGGTTTAAAACATACATATTAGAAACCGACATATATATAAGAAACTGGTTATAAGAAACCGACAAACCAAAAAGAAAAGAAAAAAAATCGAGACTCAATACTGACCTTGTTTACATTCTTAGAACAGTTACTAAAGTAATCAGAGCAAATCAGAATGAAACCTGATGTTTGGGATTGTACATACCTCAGGGAAATAATCCTGTGGAAACTTCTCTTTTTCCAGCATGGGCGTGCTTTCTAAAGTGTCTGAGTAGATTTCTTTCCCAGTAACCTTCTTATACTTCTTAGCTAGAAATAGACATAAAACAAACTTAACATACTTATATTCAGTGTTACAAGCAACTTACAGTGCTCATTGGAAAAGCTGTTGCATCTGTCTAACAGGTAAGGTCTTAGCAAAAATAGGCAAGCATTGAGTTGTTCTTGGAAAAAAAAAATAGACCTCTAAAACGTATAAACATGCTTGCTTACATCTGACATTCTCAAGCTATACAGTCAGGTGTATTATTATTTTTACTAGTCAGAGCAATGTGAAGTGTTGGAGCTCCAGTTGTGAATTTGGTCTCTGCATACTCAAGCACTCACACTTCCTGACATGACTCTTCAAAGAAGCACCTATTTGCATCCTCAGCCAATATCCAGCAATTCACACTGGATAATTAACAGGAAAATTAATAAAAAACACATTAAGGTGAAAAGTGTTACTTACGATTATCTGCATAGTTTATCTAGCAATTATTTTTTTCAGATTCTAAGTCTACCTATCTGAACATCAACTTATGCTTAACACATTTGTCATCACATTTGTAACACACCTGTAATCACAACTTTTACACAGCAAACTAGTGCACAGTCATTAAGATTACCTCAGCTTTTGGCCCGTTGCTTTAAATCAACAATATTGACAATCATCATCTACTTAGAGACTGGCCACATTTATATCTTCTGCTTGGCTAGCTGTGTCAGTTAAGGAAATAAAATATAGGATACTAGACAGTAAGCTGTGTCTCTGTCTGGAGGAGTTGACTAGTACAGGAGTAATAATCCAGCTATTGCAGAAAGCTTCATAGGAATGAGGACAAATATCAGGATTTACTGAAGGAGATGTAATTGCCAAATACCACCTTCTCAAACTCTCAAGGAAAAAAAAAAAAAAAGCTGTTTTTCAGGGTTCACAGGTCAACAAATCTTTTAGTGAATAGCTTTTAAGCATGGACACCTCAGTTTTGCAGCGAGGTGGGAAGAAGTCACCAGTAGACACTGAAGATGGGTTGGTGGGGCTGGCAGGAGCTCTGGAGATCCCCGTCCCAACCTGCTCCCAGCAGGTGCCTACAGAAGGGCGCTCGGGATTGGGCCTCTCCAGGAACGGAGACCCCGCAGCCTCCCCGGGGCGCCTTGTGAACAATCTATGGATCTATATGGATCATGAGCAAGCAGTTCTGCTTCTTGACCCACTTGGTACTCTGCCTTTCTCCTGATCAGGGCAATGTCCTGGCATCTCTAGAGGTGAGAACTTGACCAAATTTATCAAACTCCTCTGACACGGGAAGTTGGGTAGCTATCTGACAGTTAACATTAAGCTGGAACTATCCAACTGGATTGAGTTTTGACTAGGTATGCATAAGAGAAACCGCTATTGTCAAGAGCCCTGAATGGTCTAGTTCTACCAGATACCTGGTGAAAATACCAAGCAACACAAAAACTTGTCACTTTAAGTTGTCTAGATAAAGTATTTTATATAATCGGAGGAAGCATTTACTGTAATGTAGCAATACTTCTCCAGGGAAAAAAAAATCATTCTTTATGTGCCAATCACTTTGAGATCTGGCTCCCACAGGAAGACTAAACAAATGTCCTGATAAACTAATGCAGCATCATTCTAAGTAGATCATGGATGGATGTGCCTCTTTCACAAGTTTAACAGTGTCAGCAAAAAGATCCCGATGTCATTCGGGACACAGAATACATTTGGCAGATCTGTAAGGACTGAAGGCTTTTTCTGTGAGAACCTAAATAAAAGGTAGCACTTGGCAAAAAGGAGGCATTTTACCATCAACTTATGTTAACATCAATGCTAAATATGAACTAGTGATTCATTTACATGACTGCAGATAAGCCAGTGCAACAGAAAAGAAGCATGCCTTCTAATGGATCTCCAAGTAAAAATACTTTTACACTGTTTCTGATTTCACACCAGAGAAAACTAGATATGTTCTGCTAATCAAAGCTGTGGCACTGTTGAATGGATGAGAGGTGGACTGAAATCAGCCTAACACCCCAGCCAGCAAACCCCTCTGCTGCATGGTGGCTTTTCAGAGCACACAGCGTTTCAATAGTTTAAATTGCGAGCAAACTTTTGGGCCTCTGACAACTGTAAAAATAGTCCAACGCCTTCCATGTTGTGGAATAAATGCATGAGGCTGTAGGAAAAAGTTGTTCTTACTTTTAAACTCAAATATCTCTTCTTGAGAACTCAAAACCAGAAATAATCTGTTCTTCTGAAGGCTGTATTAAGCTACATCTAACTAGGCAGTGAATTTTGAAAAGATACAGTGATGTTACAGGAATATTAAATTGTATTTAAACATGGATTTTTTGCATGCTTTTGAGTAGAACCAGAATTTCATAGTGAGTTTTGTGCAGAGAACACTTGCATCCATTTGGATTTTACCTCTGATTTAAGAGCTTAAGGCACTGTGAAAATGTCAATAGTCATGAGAGAAGAGGCAAGTTTTACATTTTGCCTGAAAGATGGGAGCCTTCAGGGTTATATTTTACAAACACTATATTGGGAGACTGATTCTACTCTACATTAGGAGAACAGCAGGTGACTTATAACACTTTTCCAGTGTAGCACCTGATTTCCTTTGATTTTTCTTAAGTGTTTTTTTTTCCAAGTTATGATTTGGCCAAACACATCTTTATGTCCATGGTTCACACCTCAACTGGCTTTGCTAAAGAGTATATGACAGGTTTTGCTCAGCAAAACGAGGCGCCGAACATTTAAAATGTTTATTTTCTGGAACAAGTACCTGTTTACTTCTTTTACATTAATTATTTTTCCTAGACTTTTGTCTTCTGTTTTCTCTCTTTTTTTTTTTTTTAATTTTTACATTTTCTTTTAAAAGCTCTACAGTAGCAAAATAAGCCGTCAATCAGTGATGAATAGACCCAGAAAGCTCCTCTTCTCCTAACACAACCATCATTTCACTCTGTCAAATGTTGCTAGAGTTGGACACCTCTCATCCACGATAAGAGGGGAGGAAGCTTTAGGTGGAATTCAGAGAGACACCGCTAAGTCCTCCAGCACTGGTGCTGTGAAATTGTGGTGGCACCTAATCAGGAATTGCAGATACAGTTCACAAAGCCATTCATAAGGCAAAATGAATAAACAGTCACGAACGCTTCCATCTATGACACAAATGCCTGCTTCTTTGCCTCTTTTACTGGCTCCTTCCCTTTCACACGCGCAGTGGACCAGTAGGTTGTTCAATCTGCGGACTGGGGCAACATCTTAGACACCCATCTTCATGAGCAAAGTCGATTTCCTCCAATATTTGAACCCTGCACACAGTTGTTATTTCATTATTTCACAGTTATTATAAGTCATGACATAAGTGTCTGCTGAACTGTTCTAGTTTGGGAGAAAGACAAGACATGCAGGCTGACCGCTTATTAGAAGTCCTTACATCACTATTGACTTTTCCAATATGCTCTCAGAAATAAAATATGCTCTGAACTGCCTACGATATTAGATCTAAAACTTTCCTTCAGCATTGAAATCAGTGATGACAGACAGAATAACGCTGGTTAAATCTTTAATTGTTATATATGTTGAACTACAATTCAAGGAACTACTCCTCAAGATACTACTATTCAAGAAACTAAATCCAAGAACTACTGTTTCAAGAAAGGAAGACCCTGTACCCTCGATTAAATGAGCAGAGATGATTTGTCGCTACTGAGAATAAAAATAATTAATCTATATAATTAAGACAATTAGTTCACTCTATAGTTACCATCATTTTAACAGTGTCTCAAATTAATGGGACGCTAGATGTACTGTTCATGTGATTTTGCTCAGTAAGCTAAATGAAGCTCACAAGATTTTTGTATTACATACACAGACAGTTCTGAACTGAAATATGTTTTATAAAAATGTTTTATATGATCTTTGCTATATACATCTTCAGGAAGCATTCAATAATCGCCTGTGATATTTCTAATATTTAATGTACCTAGTCTGCATTAGTTTTAAACTTCTGAGATTTAGCAACATTTCTAACCTGACGGATCAATGCGGGTTAGAAACTGTGACACTTTCCTTTTGACCTGTACTGTTCCAAAGCAATTTAAGCCATAGATCTAGCTCAGCTGCTTTGCAGAATGACCATCACTGCTGGACGCTTAAGGTCTTGGTCCTATATCTGATCTACATAGAAGAACCTTGAGGGTATTTAGAGTTCTTCTGAACTCATCAGGGATCTCTATGGATCCAAAGGTCCCTTTTGCATGTGAATGATTAATGCACCAGTTTTCAACCTGTGGCCAGCCCACTGACTTCTTCTAAGAGATCTATAAAAGGTAAGAAAAGGAAATCCAATCATCAGTGGACTTGCATGCATTATACAGAAGTTTGCATATCATGGAAAAACTGCTAGGTACCACTATCAGGAAAAGATGACAGGAAAATTGCCTTCACGTATAAAGCCAATTGACAATTAATGGCTTTTAATTCCTTTGCTTACCTTTAAAATCAAACTGGTAGATGTTTTTCAAAGATTCGTGGAGAAAGTAAAAACTCCCTAGAGCCTGTAAAAAAAGCAATGAAACAGGAAATTATAAAAATATCTACTTTGGCTTACTAAAACGAAAGCATCATACTCTCCAATAAAAACATGATTTTTGCATTTCATAAAATCTATAAAAATATTAATTTCCTTAGCTGCTTCTCTGAAGCTTTGTATACTACTATAAAGATCATTAACATTTGACTAAGCATGGTAAGGACACAATTATCAGGCATACTTTTAGAAATACTAAATGGACGGACATAATCAGTAACACAGAGAAGCACCTTTATAAACTCAGATCGCATCCCCACACTTCTTTTACAACAAAAAGAATTGTGACAATTCTGACAATTTCTGTTACACACCAAGTGCAAAACAAATGCTTTTGGAGTCTGCGCAGTGCAGAAACAAGAGAAGGCTTGAGAGAGCCATAGCCTTCGAGGGCAAGTCACGGGATTTCCATCTTCCTGCTAAGCTGTGCAGACCCAATGGCTGCCAACTGCAGAGCGGGCGTAAAACTGAAAATCCGACAAGAATGTTGGGAATATTTGTACATGTTTATACAACTTTCCCTGTGAAAAAGTGTTTTGACAATAGTTATGATGACTGAACTGTACAGTATGTCCACCTCTGCTAGCCACACCTGGAGAGCAAGTGCTACTACTATTGCCAGCGTGAAGACTAGGGTCAAGTATTTTCCTACAGTGCACTGACCTGAAGAGAAAGAATATAAAAAGCTCCAGCAGGGACTTAGATGCTTGAATACATGTTAAGTTTCTTGACACCAGCATGACTGACGTGTCACATTACACATAAACAGAAGTAGAGTTTAATGTCCCGTTCCCCTCCTCCCTCCCCGAATAAACAGCTACCATTTAAAATAAAACATTATGCATGATGCATTCATAGTTTGGATTTATATAGCATGAGTAATCATAACTCCTTCTGCTGATCTAGTCTTGAGCACCTATTCTTATTTTCTTTCAAAACAGTGACTTAATCCAGTTGTGGAATTCTGTACTAGTTTTAATGATTCAGTCTATGACTGAATAAAGCATGTAAGCATACGAGTAATCTCCCATCTCAGCAAACTGATTTTAAAAGCATAATGAAGTCCATCCATATCTAGCACAATATTAGTACCTCTTCCTTACAAATACTTAGGTACATTAATGGTTTCTGCCGATTTCTGAGATCTTAAGCTTTTATTTAAGGATTATTATGTCCCTCATTAAAGAAAGCATCTTTGTTCAGGATACCACTTAAGTTTACCCCTTACTTTACAGGCTAAAGCACCTGGGTCCCAACATTGCCCAGAGATGAAATGCTATCTATCCTCAGACTGACTGCAACGCAGGTTGTGTTGTTTAGCTGGTGGAGAAGGCAGCGTGCTAAGGATTCACAGAATCCCCAAACCACAGACTGGCTGAGGCTGGCAGGGACCTCTGGGTCCCTCTGGTCCAACCCCTGCTCCAGCGGGGCCACCCAGAGGAGGCTGCCCCGGACCACGTCCGTTCAGCTTTTGGAGATCTCCAAGGAGGAGGCTCCACTAGCTCCCTGGGCAACTGACACAGCCCAGATGTGCTTCCTGAGGTTTGGATGGGACCTCTTGTGCTCCAGTTAGTGCCCACTGCCCCTTGTCCTGGCGCTGGGCACCACTATAAAGAGCCTGGCTCTGACTTCATTGCACCCGCCCTTCAGGTATTTATAGACATCGATCTGAGGACCCTTTTCCCTGCCACAGAGTTCCCCGAAGATACAAGGAAACCCACTCCCAGCTTCCCATGCCCAATAACTGTACGTCTCTCATTCTCCGGGTACCCAGCCTCAGACGGCTGCAGTCCAGTTTACGGAAGGGCTGAGCGAACTCTGCTGCAACGGGCACTCACGGCAGCGTGCTCCAAGTTCAGACAACGACGGCAGAATGAAAATAAAGCCTATTGAATCACAATGTCTTATGCAGGAAAAATAAAGCAATGAAGATCTGGAGTGCAAGAGACCAGGGGATGCCCTCGGGCCTGGTGAAATGCCTGTGGTCCCACACCAGCGGCTGCCAGCAATGGTCCTGGTGAAGGGCCTGGGCTGCTGCCCCTGGCCACACGTGTGTCCTGCGGCAGCACGACGAGCCGGGCAGCCCTCGTCCAGACCAGCACCTGGCACTGAGACAGGACCCAGCGAGCCCTAGACCTGCATTATAATGCTGGACTGTTTCTGAGACATGCAAAAGGCAGCACAAAAAGACACCGCATTGTCACAGAAAGTACTGCTCCTCCACCAGAACACATTCCAGATTTGCCAGTTACTGATTTAGGACATGCCTGATAAACGTTTTTCTAACTTGCTCCTAAAAACCTCTGCAGAAGAGGTTTGTCCCACGCAGCCTGATGTAAATTTTCACCAAGCTGACACAAAGTTTCCCCTAACACAGACAATCCTGTTCGTCTTCTTCAAATCCCTTCGGTCATCGCACAACCCCAGCTCCTTTTCCAGTGAAGCTCCACGTGCTGGGAAGCCGCCAGCGCTGACCTGTCGGGCTCAGGCAGCCCACTCCTGGCTCTGTCTAGGCCAGCGCAAGCTCCAGAATTTCACCTGTACTTACCAAGAGCTCGCTGCTCGTTTTCACCTCCTCACAGTTACCTAACACAGCGTTTTCTCCCAGCTAATGAGTGGAAATGTACGTATTAGAAGAGTAAAGGCAAATCAAGTGAGAAAGGAAATGATAGTGTAAAAAGACTTTATAACATAGTATAAAAAATGAATGAATTTAAACGAAACTTTGATGAGCCTTCAAATGCATATGATTCGCTCAACAGAAGCAGTTGAAGGGGAGAAAAGAAAGTATCCTGTGTCTGCATAAAGTCTTCCTGAGCAGCACACAAGAAACAGTGCGTTAAACAAAAAGGATTTCGTTCCTTTCTGTCCTTTTACTCCTGTGACGTTGGAGACCCTCCTGGCAGAGTATCGTTTTGGTTCTGTGACTGCTGCATTATTTATGAGATTCTGCACATCCAGAGATGAAACATTTGCTGATTTGTCAGAAACACAAGCATGAGGTCCAGCCCATCTCCTTGACACATTAGTCCATCCAACAGAAAACACTGTCACGCATTTAATTGATGAGCACACTTCCTTGTGACCCAGTCAACTTGCTTTCGGTTTTTGGTTTGCCTTTTTTTTTTTTTTTTATTAATATGGAGGAGGAAAATAAGAAAATGCAGGAGACACTCCTGCAGAGGACTCAAGGTCAACTATCCTGCAACAAGGACGCACCGCCAGAAAAAAAAAAATCCCGATACCAAAGTATTGCAACCTGCTACTTAACAACTAACTGAACATAATCAATACTAAATACGGTATTATTAGCAATTAATAAAGAGCTGCTGTCTCTAACTAAACTTTGATTATACTCTGGCCTTTGGTTATTAAAAATATAAGTGATTATTTTAATATTTTTTTAATAAGTGAATATTTAATATTATTTTAATAAGTGAATATTTACATGATATATAGAGAGCATTACTGGGGGGGGAAAAGTACATTTTATCTCTTAGATAAAACTTCATGTTTTAAAATGACTTAGTGATTAGTCTTAAGTGCTTAAAAGTCTTAATGCAAGTTAAAGTTAAAATTCAACTGCTGCACTTGAAAATAACCACACTTAGCCCACAATTCAAAAAAAGAAAGAAAAATATATGCTGTCACAACTTCCACACTTGCAGAACAGCGGCAAATCTGATACTAAAAGTGTCTTGTTTTTAGAACGCACACGGCACTGCTCATAGGCATCGTCGGTGAGGAAAAACACGGATGGGAGAAGGGAGAAAGCTGTTATTATTTTCAGAATAAAATGAAGTTACAGCGTGTTTGATCAGAAAGAAGGGCTGGGGATGGGGTCGGAACACGGGGCCTGGCTGGGGTACCTTTGCTTCACGCTGACTTGTGAGGGAAAGGCAGGGAATGTGTGGAACAGTCGATATGGAAATGTAGGGCTACCCAAACAAAAACTTGGAAATAAGCAATCTATCTAAATCAGGCACAAATAATTTTAAAGATGGGTGAAAATGTGGATTTTTGTGACAGAACTGTGAATCCTGAAGCTTTTGTATGTCATGCATCACTAAAACAAGAAGAAATGAAGTGCTCTAAAAAATCTGTTTTATTTAGATGCCGTAATTCTATTAAAAATAATACTGTCACTTGTGTTCAAGCTACACATTTATTTCTGGGCAACCTGATTCGCTAGCTGCTTTACTTTCTAAAATTTTAGTATCGCTTTTTGTTTTTCAAACTAATTTTGAAGAATTATGCAGCAAAAGTTTCATTTGATAGTCTGCATTTGTAGCACTGAGTGTCAACTAACTGTGCACAAACACATAGTCGTTAGGTAATTCTGTACAGCTTCAGGAACTGCTACTACCGACATTAAAGACAAGCTTTTGCTGTGTAATTCTAAATACATTATCGAAAAGAAGTATAACTCTAATGGAATGGAAATTACAGCTATCACTATCTTCCGCATTGTTACAGACTTAATCAGGTTTATGTACATAAATGTTAACTTGTAAAATGATGGAGTGCAGATATAATCCGCTGCTATAATACAATGAAACAAAAGTAAAAAACTTCCAGGGCTGAATTCCTGGGCCCTTTTCTTAAGAGGATTATGTTAATTCAATTTATTTCTCATATAATTACAGGCCATGTCAACAGTAAATGACAGCAATTCAAAGTCCAGAACTTTGTTTTACTTTTGTTACTCATATTTTTAATACTCTTCGTGAGAAGTATTAGCGTTATGTACAGAAGCAGTAGTATACACATTATCTAAGGCATATAATACAGAAACACATGACAATTATAAAATTCCCCCATATTCTTCAACTTTTAAATGTAAAGAAGAAAATTCCTTATTTGTTCCATTTTAAGGCTTGCTTAAATTTATTATTTCTGCTGTAAGCGCTAATTCTATGCCATCTGTAAGCAGGTATTTTTACTAAAAGGTGATCTCAGACACAGCAGGACAAGCCCCGGGTAGCCACTCGGAACCCAAACCCTGGAGGTACTGCGCCAGGAAACAAACCAGGAGACGGTCTACGCTCCGTCGTATTTTCTGAGCATGAAGATAGGAGCAGCCACAGCTGCTGTATTTCACAAATGCGGACGCAGAGCGGTAAGTGAATGGATAGCTCACAGGTGGACTTGGCTCAGAAAGTTCTTAATTTGTTAGGCCAACCTGGTACCACTTAGGTCTGTAACTACGAACATCACTTGCATTCAATAATAACAGAAGTTTCTAAAAGTTCAGTGGGATCAGCACAGCCCGCTGACCTCAGGTGGCCACAGAGTACGTGTAGTTCTCTGGACTGATGAGCTAGGCGGCTTTCCACCCCTGCTAGCAAAGAGAGAGCTGGCAATAAAGGGAAAGGGCTTCACCAGATTCTGAGTTACCCAGTTTCTCCCATAAACATACACAATTCAAAGCAAAACCGGTGGCCATGAGGAAATAGTACGAAGTCACAGCTGGTGGTTCTACAATTTGAATTTAATCGCATTTTGCTTTATAGAGGAGTTTCAGCATTCTGAATAGGCACAAACACACACACACCATAAATAAAATAGCAGCAAGTGTTTAAGAGAAAAGTCAGGTAGGACAGAAATGAATGATGGTAATTTTTAGGCTGGACAAGTATCTTAGAAATGCACAAGAATGTTAAAACTGATTACTGATTATTTTTCTGTCTCCCTCCACGCTGAAACTAAGCACTTTTGTTTTAACACTAAAATCAAACCGACCTGCACAGGAAATCCCACAGGTGGGGTAGGGTAAACCATTAGAGCAGAAGTTATAAAGTGACCGAGAGAAACCAAGAGAGACGAATAGAAAGAAGAGCGCTAGACTCCACAGAGCATCATCTGCAGTGAGCGCCTCTGCCGGGCCGAGCTGCACGGCCCTGCGCTGCGCCCCCGAGCCTTGCTGCTGCAGCCCCCCGCGCAGGTGCCAGGGCTTGCAGGACACCCAGAGCAGCGTGGCCCTGGGGAAACAGCAGGCTCCCGGTGCACACTGGTTGTTCTGCTCTCACACAGTGCTTTCTGTATCACGTGCCTAGCTCTGAAACATTTCCTTTGTGGAGTCCTAGAAACTTTTCCAGTATCGCAACCATTAATTATAGTGTACACAGTCAAATACATCCTATCTGCTGAAAGCTTTTGTGAGAACGGCCCTTAGGAAAACATTCGGGAACTCAGTGAAAAGGCTGGGTAATTAGCTCATGGCAATGGTGCAATTAACAAAATGCATTCTTTCAGGAGTGATGGAAGTACCTGACTGCTCTTACCCCACGTTCCTATGGAATTGTAACACCAGATGTACAATCAGACAGTAGAACTTAACTTATGGCTTGTACAAGTTAATCAGAAAAGCCATGTATCTCCCAAAGAATACACTGTTGAGGAAAAAACTAGGTATCTTCTACCCGTTAACAAGCTGAAGTTAAATGATCATTACTATTACTTAGGTTACAGAGTAATATTCAGGGGATTAGAACTGGACAACCTATAAGGTCCCTTCCAACCCGAGTCATTCTAGTCCATGCTGAGAGACTCATCTGCAAAAACTGCTACTGATAGCAACATACACGCCTTGGCTCTGTTGCATTATGCATCTGGCATTAAAATCACTATTCCTTTGATTATACAGAAATCTTGCCACAAAAGTCTGCAGATTTAAGTAGGTGTATTTTTTTTAGCAGCTAATTGACTTAATTTCTTTTTGAAGTGCGTCATTTCAATTGTGGAAATATAACGCATGAAGGAAATACCTGAATAAAAGCTTAATTACTATACAGAGTAAACATTTACTGGATTACCTCACTAGATGCGATAAGGCTAATAGATAAAGATTGCTTTAAATAAATTCAAAATAAATTGCCAATGATGACACAGAAACTGTAATTCATGTAGTCATAAAATCCATAATTAGCTTTAATGAATATTTAAAGTCAAAGTTCAACCCAACTTTTTCAATGTTTAACCTACTATATCAATATAGTTCAAGGAATTCATTTATCATCGAACATGACAATGTCTGAATATTAATTAGCGCGGGGCACTGCTGTCAGGAAGCCCTTATCTCCTACCAGTGCTTTTGGCTGTGCTGCCTGTCAACAGTGTGTTTGTCACGCCTGATATTATTGATTCCCCGCCTGTTTTGCTAACAACAATTAAAAAATATTTTACATATTTATAAACCTCAGCATCAAGAGCACGTATTAATTTTCCATTAGTAAATGGAGTCTATTAGCTGCCACATTTCAGTCACGGGAAAGGCAGCGCACGAGAAGCCGCAGCAGCTTCAGACAGGAAGACAATAGCTGTAACACACGAGCGCTGTTAGCGGGTGCTAACGGGGACGCCTTATCCACATTCATTTACGTCGCAATGAAGCTGAAGAGACTTCGGATCCCGAACCCCGCGCCAGCCACGGCTCAGGCCGCGCTTCCCCAGGCAGGCCCCGGCCGCCGGCAGCGGCACCGCCCCGCCGCCGCCTCCTCGCC
>CM021770.1:36537380-36637233 GCA_011076525.1 Nettapus auritus | reverse complement strand
TTTCGCCGCGGCCAACCCCAGGGCCCCCCACAGCGCCCTGCCCGGCCCCGCAGTGCCCTGCCCGGCCCCGCAGCCCTGCGGCAGCGGCCGCGGGAGGACGGCGCCTGCCTGCCCGGGCCCGCGGCGGGCCGTGGGGCTGCCCGGGGGCACGAGGACGGCCGAGGCTCAGCGGGCGCTGTGCGGCGCCCAGGGGATGGCCGCGGCGAAAGGGCTCTAAGCTCTCCGCAGAGCCAGGCCAGGCTCGGGCTGCCGCGACAGCTTCGAAAAGCTCGCTGAGAACGCCAGCCTTTAACTCGCTTGAGATTTTAAGTTTGATCCAAGTTTCAGTTCCCAAGAAATGAAGAAACGGCACGATGCAAGGACAGGCTGGATCTAGGACATCTGAGCACCACGTGACAAAGCAGCTACAAATAATGAAATGTTAAAGTATATGCTTGCCAACTCTGGTCGTAGATTACCTGATCCAGTATAGCTAAATTAACACTGAATGTCTATTATTCATTCAAGGTTAAAAAAACAGGCTGGGTACACAGATCAACTCATTATAAAATCATCTATCACTTTTTATTTGCAAACAAATCAGGTGTCCAGCAATTTATCATTTCCTGAATTAGACTTATCAGCTAAAGTACATACAATTAAACGGCTATTGAGCTTCCCCCCAAACAGGCCTGGTGCACCTGACGTGCAGGCAGCCGGGCCCGAACAGGCCACGCTGCCTCAAACAATTACACACTGCTTTTGCAGCTTCGTATCTCAAACACAGATAGCAGTGTAATTTCATCAGTTTGAAAAATTACACCCAAAAGTGTAAAAGTGAGTGGGCTCCAAATGTTCAGTGACAGACTTGAACACCCTGAGCGTGCCCTGAAAGCAGATGAGGAGGGGCCAACAAGCAGCATGGGCACGGCCCAGCGCTGGGTCGCTATGTGGTACCTGCAGTGAGCGTCACTGGTCGCCTCCGATTCCTCTGAGCCCGAGATGCACAAGCTTCTCGCACAAAGAAGCGGACCAGAGGTAACAGACCTCCTGATCTTGATACAGACATACAGAGGGTGACTTGCAGTAGGACTTTCCTGTCCAGCCGATGTGAGCGATGGCTTTGCAGTATACAAATGCTCATACCGCCGCTCCATCCACTGACATTTCTGTGGCACATCCATGAATGCCCAAAGTAACCCTGGTCACAATGGTACAGGGTTTCAGAACGCTGTAGCCTTCTCCTGCTGCCAACCTTTCTGAAACAGCCAATGCACTTTCTAGCTCTTGGCCACAGGCACGCTGCTGGGAAGGCTGAGCTGCTCTCACCCTGTCTGAAGGCAGCTCATATACCATCTAAGGATGAGTAAGTGTTCAAATTGTATTAACTCTTAAAACAAACAAACAAACAAACAAACAAAAAAAAACTCTTTCTGTTATGAAATGTTGGTCTACACTGCATTACAAATATATGCCTAGTTACACACACGATTCTCTCATTAAAGCAAATGGAATTACTTGAAAAATGTAAAATCACTGGCAGAATTGGTGTTGGAAGATTCCCATACTCTCTAACATCTAGAATAACATTACTTATAATACAAACATACCCACGTAGTAAAGACACAGCTTGCAGTACCACAACTTGCTTACACAGTTGCTGGTATCTTTACAGTTTCTCCCATGACCATGTCCAGTTAAGTCAATCTGGCAAGAACAGTGGAGATGTCTCTTACCTGAAACCTGCAGGTACAGCTGGTAGAAAACAGGCTATCAAGCAAGTCTACCCAAAACTCAGTCGTTTGCTTACTGTAATTGTATTATATCCATATCTGCCTGCACCGATACTTCCATATTTCCAGATAAATTTCCACATGCTGGTTGTGACTTAAAACTTTTTAATCTGTTTGTAATCTATTTATTTTATGGACCTGCCCATTTTTCAAACTGGCTCTCTCAGCCATACTGTTGAAGCTAGGCAGTGAAATTATACTTCTGCCTACTTCATGCCGGATGAATAACCTCTCATGTTCCGTGTTTCTAGCTTCAATGAGCTGTCAGAACATGCAGTATCATTTCTAAACATCCTTAACTAAATTTTAGTGCCACAATCTTTCCTGCTCAGTTTTAGTTTAGCAGTACTAGATATACTTTAAACATCTTTTAACACACTTTAAACAGTGTTCCATCACTTTATTTCCCTTATTTGTTCAATACAGTTAAGTGCGAAACCAGTAATAACTGAGCTATGAAGAGGAATAGTCATTATAAATTTACTGAAAAAAAACCTAACCATTCAAAAATGAATTCTGAGTTTTGTTTCTGTAATAGTCAAATTAAATGTAATTCAGGAAACAATTGCTTATCTGAGTGTTTTTCATACAGTTTTATAGCTTGTATTACTTATTTCTAGACTCATTACAAAGATGTAGATATTTTTAGATTGGCTTAGCTATATAGGTTTCTAAGAAGGCTACAATCTGTCTACATGACAAACAGGATTAATTGTTTTAAAAATTCCAAGATATCTAAATCCCATCATTTAGATGCTTTATCCAGAAACAATGATAAAAGATAACTTGTTTACAAACGTTTTTTACAGATAGCTCAGAGAAGTCTCTCTGGCTATCAGCAACCACCAACAGTATTTTTTTTAGAGAAAAAAAAAAAAAAAAAAAAAAAGTCCCATCTCTCATTCACTTTGAAGACTTAACAAAATGAGCGATGTTATGTTACCGTGACCCACCTATACTACCTCCTCTTTATGCTTAATGCATCAATAGAGCAAATGAAAAATCTTATTTTTGAAAGATTCTTTGGGACTATGTAATTGAAGGAGATCAGAACAAATGCAAAATGTGAGCTATGTATAAAAATATCTGGTAAGTACATGAATCATCTGTGTGTAACCTACCACACCAACAAAGAAAATTTAGTGCAGCTTTTGATACTTCATTCACAAATGTATTTAACATTTTAATTACAAATCAATTCAATTAAAAAACTATGCAGTTTATTTTCCCTAAAACGGAACAAAGAGCCAACAGAAAAAGCATCAAGCAAATGAACAACAACAACAAAGAACACATTTTCCTGAGTTAAGAAGAGAGTATGCATGCTGAACAGTTAAAAAAAAATGCCAACTATCAATATTCCTGAACACACAGTAGAACCTTCACAAAGTCATTAATCACATTGTTATTTAATATTTCTATTACGCGAGCACTTTAGAGGCCCCCAATCACAGTAAGAGGCACACAGCTTGGCTCCACACCAATATAAAGGAGGCTGTCTGAATACGGGATTCAGAACTGCAGTTCAGGGCCACGCTCTGAATTCTGCCCTAGCAACTTCCTGGGGCTGACCACAAGAAGTGTGTGTTCAACAGCCCAGAACCTCTGCTAAGGACGCCACCGAAGGGTTCAAAACCAGAACAAATTCCATCTCACTGCTGTGAATATGCACTGGCTCTTCAGTATGAGAAGAAACAGAAGTAAAATCTAGTTTCTATTTGTAAGCAGACCAGAGCGTAGAGGCATGCAGTTAAGTGCTTAAATACTAAATGCTTATTTCAGAGTTAAACCTCATGCAGAACCAAAGGTATTCCCCAGGCAGTTTTATGTTCTTGATAAACAGAGTTCAAAATATTGTAACTAGAACCTAAAGAGCAGATTTATTCAGTCGATATTGGTAATGGCTCATGAACTGAGAGAAACTGAGCTTGAGCCTTAGACTGCAGACGAGAATACACAAATGCAGAATGCTATTTTTCAGAAAGCAAGCCATATTCTATATTCTGTTTATTTTTGTCAGCATTTTAGGAGCGCAACCAATAGCAACACAGACCAAAGTAGCACTTCACCTCTTCCAGAAATTCATTCTTTGTTCCCATATATCTCTGTCCTCCCAGAGCGGCACGAGTGAGTGCACTGTACAAACCACCGAAGGGATGCAGCCGTGAAAAAGGCAGATGTGATACAGCAGTGCAGTTAGAGAAGTATTAACGCAGCCATACGGCGCGACGACGCTGCGTCGTCTGGAACCACGTGAACAATTTGGATCTGCCATGTAGAGGTCTGACCACACCGAAAAAGGCCATTAGGGTGAGAGAACAGAATGCTGTCATACAAGAAGAGATTAAAAGAGCTCGACTCTGTATCCAAACAAGAGAAAAGAAAGCTGCAAATAAACCACAGGTGAGTGGCACTGGGGAAGGGAAAGAACTATGTAAACTAAAGTGCAACACAGACGCATGGACAAAACGGATCCAAGCCAAACAGAAATTAATTTAGACTAATTAAGAGGTACCTGATAACCATGAAGAGACTAAATATGTGGAATATCCTTCCAAAGACATTACCCTGATCTGCAGGGTCAGAAGGGAGATGCTATGAGGGCAAAAATCCTAACAAGTTCTAACGTGAAACATGACAGGTTTCCTTGAGTCCAGCAAGAAAGCCACGCCAACTTCCTTCTGTCTTTTTGCTCCTGCTAACCAGCATCTCCCTCACTACCAGCCAAACCCTGGCACTGTCCTCGGGTCAATAAATGAGCTGCGCACAGGAGAGCTTCCCACGGAACGCAGGAAGACAAGCGCTATTCCAGGCCGGGAGGCAAAACACGAAATGCTCTGCGCCAGTCCCTCACTGCTCGTGCCCTCGGGTGAGGTGGCTGATCTGCGCTGTACTTTGTGGTCAGTGCCCAATCCCTCCCAGCTGTGGTACATGAGATATGGTTGGGCTTTGGCAGTGCTGTGGCAACTGGGATGCAAACTGGATGCCTTCTGGTCAGATGGGCAGAGACTGCTGAATATTTAACATTTTACCATATTTTTCTTCTACTTAGAAAATAAAAAAAATCTTTATTTGTAGAAAAGTGGTAAGCTAGATGACTCTTGCCACATTTAGTTGACTCTAAATAATTGTAATTAAAAAATCCCCAACCTTTAAGTCAATTCAGTATTTCATGGATATATTCTTACATAATACACTCAGGATGGCAAATTCAATTTGATGAGGAGGCATTAATGCCCACTTCATTTAGTATTATACAGGCCATCTCCAAACAGGAACAGTACCATGTGGTAAAAGGTTGTATTTAGCATGTCACAGTCGCTGGCGGTTGTTTTGTATCTCAAAGAACCTTTGTAACTGCCTCAAAATAAGAGATGATTGATTTACAAAGTACCAAATTTCAAATTTCATATTCTAGGACTAAACATCAAATAATTGGACAAAGCTGTCCCCCTGTCTGACCCATCACAATCAAGCCCCTTTCAAGGTTGACTGCCTGCATAAGAAATATGTGCATAATTTCATTTTGTCTCCTGTCCAACATCCAATGTTAGAAGTTAATTAAATTGCTTGTCCATTGTATTCATCCACTTACAAAGTTAATGATATTCTGTTCCTGAATTAAAGAGAATTTTATAAAGCCTGCACTATGGAACCTGGCATGCTGTACACTGAGGAGCTGAACTCTGTCATGGTTCCTGATTGCAGCTCTCCTAATTAGGAAACAAAATGAATGTTTCTATGTCTGCCAATGCAGAGGACAAGTCATTCCAACAGCGAGGGTAAATGCTTTGTACAATAGCAACTTAATAATATCTCATGTTTGACTATAATAAATTCTGTAGGATTAATAAACCTGTTAAGTTTTAAAATTACCATAGCAAAGATGAACTGCAGTATAACAAGACAGCATTAAAAAGGGACGCAGGTTTGAGGGAGAGAACTGCTTCTTGCAAGGGCATCAGCCTTGAGGACATGAAATCACCGGATTCTGGTTCTTGCACGAGAGGACGAAGGAAACCATAACGATACGGCAATCCACTGGAGCCAGATGAGAAGCAAGGATTAATAATTTAAATCATACTACTTTTGCACTTTTGGCCTGGATACAAAGATGCAGTACCCGTGCAGCAGTCTTTCTAAGCAACCTTACAATCACAAGTATAATGCAGTTGCAAATCAAGTAGCTGTAACGGCAAACTTCTCAAGCCCAGGAAAGCTGCTGGTTACAGCACTGAAGCCATCAAATCAGTAGAAAGCTAGAATTAAGCACAAAGACTACCTGCTGCGTGAGAAAAAATAACTTTGTGTTTCATTGGAAACTACAAGAAAAGCACCCTGCACGGAAGAGTTATTTTAATACATACTTTTTCATACTCAGTCAGAAGCAGCCTTTCACGACTTATGCCACTGGAGTCAGTCTATCTCAAATCAGCGGCCCTAAACATTTCTCACTGGCGTCTCCCAGACGATGACCGTGCTGCAGCTGGGAGGCCTGCAGGACGCGTGGCTTTAAGAAAGCCCCCCCATACCAGCCTCACTTGTGCTCCTGGGCCCTGCCAGCTGGGCAGGGGCTTGGTGGTGTGCTCGGGAGATCAGCACGCGCAGCGCCGCGCGAGTCGGCTTGCCGCATCCGCAGGGGTTGCAAAAAGGATCCAGCATGGGCACACTTCACAGCTAGAGTCCAGTGGATGCAGTCACTGCCATTGTTTCTGCAAACATCTTTCATCACTGTCCAAATGTCGCTCTGGGTGTTTCCAGATTATAGAGTGCAAAACCTATATCATCGTGCTTTCTATTCATTGTATTGGAAATCCAAGCGTGGGATAGTAAAACAGCAGCCATGTGAAACACAAGAAGCTGAGTTTCTGTAACGCAGAGTGTGACGGCAGCGGCACTTGCACCAACTGCAACGTGCTCTCAACCCTCCTCTCATACCCTGCCTGAACTTGTACTCTTAGGCTTCACTGCAACGTGCAGAAAGGGTCAGAAATCTCTGAAAATACTACCAAAAAAGTAGGGTTTTCAATACCTATTTATATCGCTGTAGTTATGTATTGAACAAGAAATACAATAAGATTTACCCATGTTTGGAAAACAGAATCTCTGCTGACTTTCAGCTGACTTAATACAGCATGATTTACCTTAAAAAACAGGAAGAAAAGTCTCTCCCTCATCTTTTGCCTTTTATCCAATGCTGCAAATAGCTGGTATTAAAAATCAGAAGTGTTACTTCACTGACATGCTGAGCAGATCAATCTGATTCAGTGCAATGATTCTTCACTGTCCGACTCCATACATTGCCATTTCAGCAAGAGACGAAGCAGCATATTGTAAGTTTGTAAATCATTACTGCTAACAAGGGGGCACACCCAGTATCTCCTACCTAATAGGTTTCGTTTCACTCAAGAAGAGCAATATGATTTATGTGATTAAATATTATACGCCTTGTACCCTTTGTACCAGTTGCTACTCAGATTCCATAGATGATATGATACCAAACCAAGCAGAAATAATACATAAAGTTTACTTGTTGAAGTTTATTAAAAATATTGAAAATACTGAGCTAGCAAGAATCCCGCCAAAATATACAGTACATACAAACTAAAATAAGAGCGTAAATGAAAACATATTTCTAGCATATTTGTTTTAGCAAACACACGAAAACATCAGGATTACTTGAAGGAAAATTGTTCTGGAGTTATCTGCGATAACAGTATGTAAAAAAATGCCGCCATCTTTGCACGTCTTCATGTACCCTTAGGAGTAATACTCTGTGATGATTCACGTTAGAATATGCTCAGCGTTTCCTTCAAGTGGCCTTATTTCCAAAATAAAGCTACATTGACCAATTCAAAAGATGTATTTTGACTAATGTAACTCTTGTGAATTGAAACTCATTAAATAGGATTAGCAAATCAATAAGGACAGAAAGATGTAAAGCATTTATTTATGGAACAGACTAAATTATACTCAACTAATCTAAATACTCCGTAAAGTATTTTGATAATTAAATCATGTGGAAAACCTGCCTTGTTATTAAAATCCCTTCAGAATGCCCATGTAAGTTGGAGTATGTGCATATATAATACATTCTATTTATAATTCTACCTTTCAGAACTTTTCAATTTCAATTAAAATTCTGTAATTTTTATCTGGAATCACATTACATGCATGATAGATATAAGTTAATTAAAGTATAATCAATTCTAAGAGATGGCCAACAATGAACCTAAACAGTTTACAAATTACCCACTGTCATTCATCTGGAGCATTCAGCATCTGTAGACAATTATGGAAAAGCTTTAATTGATTTTCAAAATTTCAATAATATGATATATTCTGTACTCTATATGTACTCATCTTGTACTCAGATTTTTAGAATTAAAGTAGCTGTTGGGACGCAAACCACTGGAATAGTGCAGAGCTTACATCTGAAGTTGAGTGAAACGTTTACACTCCTTATATTCGTTCTCAAGCCACCATGACTATTGCAGTTGGAATGGTATTACATTCATTTTACAGGTTCTCCATGTACAGGGAACAGATTTCAGTAACTGCTCTGTAGGTTAGGTGCAATGTGGGTGTGGATTTACAGGCTGCCCAGGGAGGTTGTGGAGTCTCCTTCTCTGGAGACATTCAAGGCCCATCTGGACGCCTACCTGGGCAGCCTGCTGCAGGGAACCTGCTTTGGCAGGGGGTTGGACCTGATCATCTCTGGAGGTCCCTTCCAACCCCTACAGTTCTGTGATTCTGTGAATCTAAATTTCCAAGCATTAAACACAATGTTTGGTTCTGGCTGTCCTTTCAGGCCATCTGACCAGTACAGTCCTGTGATCAAAGCTGGTCTGATCTGATTCAAACCTGGAAATGAGAAGCAAAGATGAAGGAGAGGCTTGGTCTTGAGCAAAAGTCAATTTTCCACGTGGAAATCCTTCAGACTTTACTTTATGCTAATAAAAGAAATTTCAGCAATTCTGCTAGACTAGGTAAGATGCTTGCTGATGTTCTAATTCATTTCATGAGGCTACCCCGAGATTCAGACAGACATCAGGTAAATAGTCGTTAGAAAGTAAATGCTGGCTCACACTTCCTGATCTACTGGAGAAAGCACTGAGTTGAACAAGACACTAGGAGGAATGCACCTTACCCCACCAACCCGTGCATGCCAGCTCTTTATTTATCATAAAGCTGGACGCCAGCTTTGTGAAACTTGGAAGAATGACACACTGCTGCAGAAGTTCACCTCACAAAGTAAACAACATAAACAATTTGGCGTAGAAACTGTTAGAAATATGTTTGTCTGATCTTACTTGGACTTGTAATTCATCAGTTCTATTAATACTTTACCTTTCAAAGTCTCAGATGAACCTTCAGCACAATACAGTTCTGCTGAAATGCTTAAAACTGTATTGTTGTTGGTTTGTTTTTTCCCTACCAAGGCAGCATTTGAATGTCCATGCCTTTTTTTTTTCTTTAACAACAACAGAAGTCTCTATAGAACGTAAGAAAAGTGAGCTTAAGATTTCTTCAGTTACTGTCACCACTGTCTTGCTTATTGCTTATGTCTTCCTATTTTTGGCCTTGCTGGCATCACCATATTGCCATCGCTGTCTAGCTTTGAGCTAGTAAATGTAGAAAGAAAATTTAGTTAAGCATTTCAAGAAAAGCACAGCATCATGAGGCACTTTGTGAAGTTGATGCTTAACAAAAAGATCACTGTGGAGACAAAGTGCATGGCTCTGTAACATGGCTTTTTATCATACGAAAATTGCTAACAGGTAGTATGCAAGATTAGAAAACTGTACAAACTTGCAAAACTTGCCTTACAAATTTTCAGTGGAATTAATTTAAGATACATGCATGCTCAGTATGGGCACTACAGGAGACACAATTTAAGAGAGAGATGAAACTGTTACAGGGCATCCAATGGAGTGCTACAAAGCTGGTGAAGGGTCTGCAGGGGAAGGATGAGGATGGCTGAGGTCCCTGGGTTTGTTCGGCCCCGAGCAGAGCAGGCCGAGGGGAGGCCTCATGGCGGCCTGCAGCTCCATGAGGGGAGCGGAGGGGCAGGCGCTGAGCTCTGCTCTCGGGGGACAGCGACAGGACCCGAGGGGACAGCACGGAGCTGGGACAGGGCAGGGTCAGGGGTTAGGGAAAGGTTCTGCACCCAGAGGTGGTCGGGCACTGGGACAGGCTCCCAGGGATGTGGACACAGCACTGAGCTGCCGAAGTGCAAGGAGCGTTTGGACAACGCTCAGACACACGGTCTGATTTCTGGGTGGTCCTGTGTGGAACCAGGAGTTGGACTCAAAGATCCTCATAGGTCTCTTCCAACTCGAGATATTCTCAGCGTGATGAGAACACTTTTGAATGAAGCTGCAGCTGATGGTGGTACCCCATGGTACTAAGTGGGACAATCAAGGGCTAGAAGACGTCTTTGACAAGAACTCAAAAGCCCAAGGCATCTATTCCGCTGATGCTGCGTTACAGCAAGGCTCAAGAACCACGCTTTGCTGGTGCAGTACCATAAACTGTATTTTTAAGTCTGTATTTGACTACAAATAAAAACAATTTCCATTTCTAAGCAGGAATATACTTTCTCACAGAAAACATCAAAAGATGAACTAGAGACTCTAGTGGAAAATGGTCTTTTCCAAAGAAGTGAAAAATATTAGTCAGTTGCACTGTTAGTCTACCTACAGAGGCAGAGCTCTGAATACTTGAATTCAAGAGGAGCCACCATTTGAAAATGTTTTAGTAATAGTAAAAGCGAGAAAGAAAAACTCTATATTGATAAAAGTCATAACTTGAATTTTATTTTAAAACTGAGAAGACAAAAATAGTCTGTATAAATCAAACAAGTTGTCTCTTCACGTCACTTTTATGACGGACATTAATCTTAGTTTCCAGACAGAACTGCTGTCTGATGTAACCACGCTTATTGACTTAATGGGAAGAAATTTATATTAGTCTAGGAAGCTGTGATGAATGCAGTCTTAAAGTTCAATGACTCAAACCCTTTAGGAACCTCAAACATTGACCCAGGTAGACAGAAATTTAAATCTTAGTCCTGGAACACAGGTTTAAGCTTCATTCACATCTTGTTAAGAAATTTTGAATTTTCATGCATATTTTACATATATACGTGCATGCATGTATAAATGCTTTATTTGTGATACCAGTTTCGTCTCGTATTGGCTTGAACACAGCCCGTTGGCTGAAAGTCCCCTGGCACAGGAAAGGTGAAAGAGGCGGCAGAGGCAGTGCCTGTCCAGAGGAACCAAAAGGAGTTTCCTCCAGCAGGGAGGGCTCTGCGTGCTGGAGAGACCCGGAGGTGGTAGCTCATTGCTACAAGCTACCTCAGTGCAGCTACCAAAAAATGTTTACTGAGTTGTGGAGTTATACACAATGTAAGAGGCCAAGGAAAAGCTCCGTAAGGAAAATAGTGATGCTGCCTAACGTGGCAGGGATACTTCTACTGAGGCCAGCAATGAGTAGGGTGCTAACCATCCTGTAGGGCTTGCACATGAGAGGAAACTGAGTAAAGACTGCTGTGACTAAAAGAACGTCCATGGCCTTAGAAGATACGGTTTACACAGATCTCTTGCTTCATACTACACTAGGTGGAAGAGCTAAAAAACCGAGCAGATTTTTGCAAGTTGTAACACTAAACAAAAATAAAATTCAAAAAACGAATGTCTTATGACTTACTGAAATTAATAATGGGGAATCCGTTATGTGAATACCTGAAATAATAACTATCACAGCTGAGAGACTTTTACATGTATCAATACCAAACATTTGGCTTGTCAAAGGAACCATAGTTAAGACATCCTCTCTGCATCTTCCACTGTATAAACTTATAAGACATTAGTTCATTAGCTTGCATGTGAACAGGCCATTCTAAACCATCAGGAGAGATTCAAGACTGGATGTATGCTGAAATGCATTTAAGACAACGCAGCGCTAAGAGCAGTTCACACAGGGCCTTAGTGAGAAGTTGGCGCGTAGAAATAAGAACGCTACAAGTCAAAAGGAACAAGGCAACCTAGCTTAATCTGATTATTCTAGGGTTGAGGCAACGTATTAATCAAGTGGACAAAACAATTCTATTAATGAAATTCAAAAGGTACAGTACTATAATCAATCTTTTACTATATTGCAAATGATAAAACAAGCATCCAGAAGGGTTATGTTAATTACATGTTTCAAGTCAAATGAACCAGTCCCATGCTTTGTCTTGTTTAGACAAACAGAGCGGTCCTGCCATTTAGTTATATTTTAGATGTCTGTATCAGTGTCTGCAATGATACATTAGCAGTCCAAGAACTGGATATAGACTGTTACCTTGTTAAAACAGAAACCAAAAACCCACCTAGAGAGCAACCCGGGTTTAGAAACCCGCATGGACGGCGGAGCAGCGAACCAGTAACAACCCAACAACGAGGCGAGCTCCTGCCCGAGCACCTCCCGGGGCACCTCCTGCCTGCTCCCTTGCCGCAGACGGGAGGACGCTTCCCCTGGCGGGAGCACACGCGGTCCCCGTGACACAGGTCAGCCTGAGCCCCACGCCTGAGCTGGCTGGGGAGAGGCCGCGGGAGCCCCGCACAGGACGGGCCAGCTCGGGGCAGCGCTTCCCTCTGCGTTGGCTGGGTGCCTGCGCAGAGCCCCGTGCTGTCACATACGTACCACAGCTCTCCAAATGAAAATATCCTCCTGCGAGCATACAATATAATCCCAGACACCTACTTTTTCAGAAAGAACAAAATCAGAGCATTATGGAGGAAAAACCAACACAACAAAAAACCTGACGAACTCCTATCTTCCTCTGCTTCTTAAAGGTACTCAGTGTAACTGAGGAGGAGGAGGATGGGCACATACACACGTGCAAAATCAGTAAGAGGGCGAGTGGGAAAAGACGAGTGGGGAACTACACTTCCTCCTCGCTCCCAGGGAAATTCAGGCTGCTAACTAGAGCCCAGGAAGACAGAGTGGCCAAGCACACATCTACCAAACGCAGGAAACCTGATCTGCGATACAGCAAACATCTGCAATACTATAATTATGTCTCAGTTACCACAAGTAACATAGTGCTGTAAGATAACAGCCTATAAAATTTATATGTCAGACCGTGTTTATATTCAATGTAAGTAGTTGTGATCAAATACATACAACTCGAAATATGATTCAACTCGTTTCATTTTTCTCCTAGGTATCATTTTTATATTACTCTGCACAGACGGCTCAAACTGTAAATGTAAAAATATCCTGAAAAGAAATAAAACATGCCGTAGCTTCTTCTGTAGAGGTTCAGGTTAAGTCAACCACGTTCCTATTCTGTGACACTGGTACAAGGACATTTTTGTCCAAATTAACACAGACCGTATGAGCCTTCAACAAATTTTGGACCGCTTTTCTTAAAGTATACATCTTCCAAATGCTTCTCTCATTTTTTTCCTTCTCTCCACTTCATCTTCCACCTGAGCCAGACACTGCCAATTCCTTCCATTTTCTTTTGCTTCCACTCATACGGACTGAGTACCTCCAGCCATGCTACTCGTTATTGTTGCAAAGACCTCCTCCTCACTTGCATGCAAATTTCCACGCTAGCCATTTGGTTTTATCTGTCATTTCTGAAACGACTCTGACTCTGTGTGTCCTCATGGCAGTTCAGTTGCATCTGCTCTTAAGGCAACGTCAGCCACGGGCTGTGCAACGCTTCCCAAGTTTTTCACAGAGTACACATCGTTCTACACAGCTCAACATTTTCTCAGTTCTGCATCTGGAAGTAAAAAAAACAGCCAGAAAGCAGGATGGCAAAATGAAAACAAATACTACTATGTAAAAAAACGCAGGAAGTATTAGACATTAAAAAAAAAATATTTACTGAAAATGATAATATTTGTGAATAGAAACTACTAGACTTGTATTAGGAGGAAAAAACAACAACAACAAGAAGAAAATAATTGAAACAAACAAGTACGTGCATAAGGCTGTAATAAAAAAAAAAAGCCCTAAAATCTTCCCCACACAAAACTAATCAGAACATCCTTCCTGATGCAAAAAGACATTTCAACAGCTGTAATTTTTAAATTAAAAAATAAAACAACATAGAAATCATTGATATATATTTCAGAATCCCAAATCCATGCCTTTTTGAATCTAGCAATGGATAAGAGTTTTATTCAAAGGATTTTCCTGTTTTAAGAGCAAAAAATTTAAGTAATGAGGAAATTCAACTCTCATGTTGTATCACCAAGATTAGTTTTAGCAAACATTCCCCCTAATTATATGCAAGATAAATGATACCCTAAGGAAGCTGCACTAACAAATCCACAGATGCTATTAACTTCAATGGATTTCCTCCAGAATTTGCATATTTATCAGCAGAACAGAGTTTAATACTGGTAATCAATAGGCTATGTTCTGGTCCTACGTTCTCTTACGTGGGAAAACATCCATGTTTATGAAGGACATTTTAAATTGTAACAACTGCGAGTATTCTGACTCATCTGGTATCCTCTTCTGTCACACTACTGTTTATTCTATCCAACATAACCTAAAAGGTAATGCATATTAGAAAAACTAACCTAATAGTTCATTACAGGAAAAAAATTAATATTTAGCTGCTGTATGGGAATATACGACATCACTTTTTTAATATTTTAAACAAGCATTTAATTGTGAATTCTTAATCAGTAGATTATCAAACTAGTCATACTTGTTTCTTAACCATATCTCAAACAGATTATCAGGTGAACCCAAAACACCGAAATAAAAACTTTGGTCAAACTATTCACTGCATCTTCTTGGACTGATAAAGTATGCTTCCTACAAGATCGGTGACAGTTTTAGGTTCAAGTTTTTACAAGGAACAGTCGTAACTTTTATTATTACACACTGTATAATCTTCCACATACACTTGTGTCAGGGTGCTTTAAATTAACTTTAATTCGGGTTTACCGAAGAAGAAAACCAGACTGTATCTAAATGAGGTCAAGGACTTTGGAAGACCTCATTTAATCCCACAGTGCTTGGATCTTTTTATGAAGTCCACGCGACCATCATGAATAGAGGGAACGGGCACGGGTATGTATGGCAGATTAAATATCTGTTTAATATAAGCCAGAACTAAGAAACAATAACTAATATTTATAAAAAGTTACACCTAGCATATTTCACTCCGTCTTATGTTAAATGTACTTAGCAGAAAGGTCAGAGCTCCTGAATTTGCTAGATAAATAAATGTTGGTGAGGTGGATGAATCACTGGAGAATTGGTGCATGGCAGCGAATGAATAACCTGCAAATGCTTCCCAAACCCCATTATTTCCCTTTTTCCAGTAGGCCAAAGATTCATGTCCCTGCATGCCGCCAGTTCATTACGGAGAAATATCATTCCTCTTCTGGCACTCTCTGGGCGGCCTCTCAGCCCCACGAGGACCCTTTAATGTTTAATTCCCCATCATCTGCTCCAGTGAACAGCTTAATCTCTGCTTGTATGATCAATACTATATCAGTGTAAATTAAAATGACAATTTTAAAGTAATTAAGCCTGTTAATGCTCGATTCAAATGTCATTATTTGCACAAGGGATTGAGGAGAAATTACATCGTGTCCAGGGTGACAGGAAAATGTTTGAGCCTTCTCAATCCTGTTGCCGCTGTGCCACTGGAGGCTTTAGCAAAGCAGATTAACTTCTAGCTCCCACTGCCAGGATACCTATCCAATTTCAAAAGAGGATAACACAATTTGATAAATTTAATTCTAGCTACAAACTCAATTATTGTGATAATGGATGAAAACTGGGAGGAGACACTAAACAAGACCCACATAAAAAATACACTTAACTTCAGAATGAGATACAACAGTAATTGTTTTATTTGATTTGCTCTATCCCTTTTGAAAACCCTTTAAATAATTGTGATTGTTAGAAGAATAGCCAGCATTTATTAAATAGCATGAGCTCTAAGATCAAAGTGGCTGCAGTTTAAAGGATTTTGGTCACAATGGAAATGTTTGCTATCCTTTGCCTGTACAGCTACATTTATTAGACAAGTAAAATTACATCATTACAGTATTGGATCTCATAAATAGATCTATAAAACTCAACTACGCTCAGATGAAATCTCAGCCCGCTCTGTGTGCTGGCCTTTCTAGACCCTGCCATGACAGCCTGTAGTCATTTATTATTTCAAAGGAAGATTTTAATAATAGAAAACCCTAAACTTTATGAGACAGCCATAGGATTTGGTTTGAATTTCAAGTCTGACTAGCTGAAAATGTAGCCGTGCTATCTTTATTTGAACTCATCTGCGGGACTCCAGGATACAGAAAAACATGGCAATTTAGGCAAAACACGGAGCGACTATCAATATTTGGTATTTGGGAGCAGATAGCAAAAGTGAAACACTGAATGTCACGGATTTAATTCAATGATAAAAGACAGGGGAAAACTCCTCCTGCCAGCTTAGTTCAAGGAGTAACAAGCGCCCGCTGGAAGAGGGGCAGCAGCTCCAAGCGCAGCCTGCGGAGCTGTCGTGCCGGGGTCAGTCAGCGCCCTGCCGCCGGACGCTGTTTGGGATAAATTCAGTTTATCTGACCACTTGCATTTCCTGAAGTTCTCTGAAATAATTATATTGAACTTTTATTGGAGCACATGAAACATTTTTGGCTTGCACTTCTTTGAATAATAAATGGTGTATATTAAAGTGCCTTGTGGGTCTAATAACTTGCATGAGACCCGTGTAGGCCTGTCTTATTAACTTTTAGTTTAAATTACAGCAGAATTCATCAATCAGTGTTTCTAAAAAGCAGACTGAAGATGGCCATAGACACAAGAAAAATATATCTCAGGACGATTAAAATGTATACTGTGTCTTGTGTACTTCATCAAATCACAGATTTGTGTACTTCATCTATCAAATCACAGATTTTCTTAGATGGCCTGTTACCTAAAAGGGTAACAAAAGACTTTTTTTTTTTTTTTTTTTTTTCAAAAACAACGAGGAAAATAACTAAACTTTAAATGGAAGCTTAACTTTTAAAATGTATTAACTAACTCTGGCACAAACAGAATTTTGGAATGAAAATTACAGAAGGCTGAGTCACTTGCCATAGGCGTGACGTTTCATTGCCAGCCCCCTAAACACAAGAATTGATAGCATGGCGAAAGTCAAATCCAAACCCCAACTTCCCTTCATTGTTAATTAAAATCAGCTTCCTCCTGAAAGAATAGCAACAGATTCAAAGCTCAGAAGAACGCATTCAGAAGGAGGAGACTACACTCAATGGGATTTCTATGATTTCGAAACACTAAATATTACTATGAGTACTTATGAAAAAATAAATTACAGTTAATACAGACACTTACCATGCCAAAAGAGAACCCAACATTGCTATCCTTCTAAAAAGTTTAGAAACCACAGCAAACTAGTGCAATAATTGTTGCTGTAGGATTCCCCTGGTATTTTAAAGGTTTACTCTTTTTTTCTTTATAATGACAGGCACAAAGACTGAACTACTGCCACCGTGTACGATAAGCAGGCGTAAGACACCACTTCTCTCCAATAAATTTTGAAGAGGAAATCAAACGGACATCCAGAAAGGATTTTTTAAATTACGCTGAGGAACGTGAAGTGACACTGTTCTCACACCACACCAAAATTATCACTGTTGACAATTTTATGCAGTATACGCATTAACATCTTAAAATATTTCTCTAATAAGCAGTGCCAGAAATTAAGTCAGACACGAGTACTGACTATATTCTACAACTGACTGAATTAATAGAACACATTTTTTAAAAGTAACATGTTAAGAGAATTTAATAAGGCAGATGTTTCTCACAGGTTTCCCGGCATTCAACGCAAAAGAGGAAACCGCCCCCTCTTCCAAGGCAGAGCAGTAGAAAGCAATTCTGCTGCAGCGAAGACGACGACAGCTGTCTAACCTAGCTGTCAGAGAACGAAATCATTACTTGCTAGCTGCAAGGAAAGAAAGAAAAATACTTCATTCAAATTAGTGTCTGAATAGACATTAAAATAGATATTACTTTCCTTTGTACATAGTCTAAAACCTGTGTAAACTCAATTACAGCTTTTCTGTTTTGCATTATTAATAGGGCATGTTAATGGACATAAGACCACATGGAACAACAAATTAATTGTTTCCCTACGTACAATAATAGCTCCATTTATCATGCACAAGTTGACCTATGTTTGCTTAACATAGCTTATTAATTATCAGTGATCTTGGTGTTTTAAGAAAGCATCAGTAAAATTTACACAACTGACAGACAATTATTAAACACTTCATTAACGATGAAGGTCGGATAAGCGTTCAACTTGTTCCTTTAAAATTTTATTTGATAAGCTTTTGAAGAGATAATGTTGGTAGGAATAAAAACGGCACTACTGAGAGTTGATTGATACTTACGTTCATGAGTATTCTGTAAATAACTTCTCTGCTTTATACTACATCTAGTAGCGTATTACTTTTTTCTACTCTGCTTTTGTCAAGCTGTGATAAGAGACACAAAACTTAGGAGCATTAATAGCTTATCAGACTGAACTTCATCTCTCCGATGCACGTTCGCTTCACGCGCAACATTACAATAAGGGGAGCTCCATCCAGGTGATCAGTTAAGCCTTTAGCCTGAACCGGTGCCTACACAAAATGCTGTTTGAATCAGATACCGGCCCCGGACAAACACACCAGCCCTTCAGGTGAGGTCCTAAATAATCGCATCGGGCCCAGACATTCTGGGCTCAGTCCCATTAGCAAACTCCTCTAAAGACCCAAAGCCAAACTGTAGTTTGTAAAAAGTATTGTGCCTCACCCTCGTAAGATTTTCCTTTGGTTTTGACAAAAGATAACTTGATAAATCTGCTGGGCACAACTGAAAATCGAGTAATTCGAGTGGTTATCAAACTATGCAGGGAAAAGCATGTGCTGGAAGAAATCTCCTGAACAATTCCAGCAAGAGAAGAAGGATCTTTACAGAGGAAGTATGTGGAACGAACGCAACCACAAATCCAAATTCTGAATCAGCCATTATGTCTTTTTTGCTCTATGTTCGCTGCTTCAGTGGTTTTCTGTCAAAAAATGCTAACAAGCCTTTAAGCTCTTTAAGAGCTTACCAATTTTTCAGTTTGTTCACCAATAGATTTCTTGCAGGATATTTGTTTCCCACATGTGGTGTTATGACATAGCATTCAATCATATTTGTCTTTTACCTTGATATACAGTTCAGCCACGATACAGCTTGGTCAAGCCTTTGCCAACATGTCAGTTACGTTTATTTTATTATGTATTTATTTATTTATTTTATTCTTTGAAAAAGTCTAGTGACAAGTGATTGAGTTAAAAGACACTCTGGCCAAAACTCTCATTTTAACTTGAAAGGACAAATTGACTGCAACTAGTAATACTTAAAACTGCTATGGACTTTTAAAAATTATTAAATAATATAACGAGTAGAAGTGTGCCCAGGATAACACGAGGTGACAGCGTTACAGCAGCTTCTGATGTTCTTGTAGGACAAGCTCTATAAAAGAATCAATTAGTAAGTATCATCAAGTGTCAGGATTATTTGAATTGGTGAAATTCAAAGTTCTACTTTTCGCCAATGAGACACAAGACTTTAGTACGTAAATACGAGGCTCTCTAATTTTCAAGATAAAACAGAATTACGAAAAAAGAGAGAGTTGGCCCTAGAAAGTCTACCCTGCTCCCACAGCAGGACCGACTGTATGCCAGGCATTCACAATCGGTGCCCGGAAAACGTGCTCATAGAAGCTTCCAGTGTAAAATTTGAAGGGCTTTTTATTTTTTTATTTTTATTTTTATTTCTACTTTTTGAGAGGGAGATTAAGGGTTTAAGTTCATTCCCTCCACCTCCCACAACTGTCTGTTATATGGACTGGCCATACCCAGTAATACTGATCTCCCTTCACGGTGATATTTCCTCAAGCTCCAGTAGGCCTTGCTGCTCTTCTCCAAACTGCTCAGGCTAAATTCTGGCCAACAGTACTGCCGCTTCAGAAAGAGGAGGCACTGCTCAGGCAGTCTGCTCGCACCCCGGCTTTCAGCTGGGTTGCTTATCAGAGGAGGAAACTGCCCCAAAGCCTTAAAAGTCTCGATACATCACGTGAACGTTTCCTGTGAGACAGAAATTAGCAGATGACACTGTGACGCACAGAAGTCACCAGCAAAACAGAAAAAAAAGTAAATCCTGTTCGTGTTAAGAAAGTATCTATCACAAAATCATACAATCGCACTGCGCTTTGGCCAGGATCGTAAGTCATTTGCTGTTTTGCAAATTAATGGGTGAAAAAATGATAGTTTTCCAAGAGGAAAACCCAAGCAAGTCCTTTCTTTGCCAGCCCCATAACGGTGAAGAGTTTGCCCTTCCTCCAGCACCGCCCGCGGCACGAGGCAACGCGCGTGCTGAGCACCGCACCGAAGTCCAGACAGGATCCCGGCGCTCCTCCGGGCTGGGTGGCTGCCGAGCCTGGCTGGGCAGGCAGTGAGACTCCTCCCGAAGTGCAGGGCATAAAGGACTCTTCTGGGAGGTCAGAAAATATCTAATACTGTTTTTTCCACTTGGAAATACTTTTGAATAGGAAGGGAAGAACGTCTAAGTGACTGCTGCGCTAGACATGGCCAACAAGCCCACCACAGGAAAGCGTCTAAAGGTATGAAGGAAGGAAGAAGACGTGTTTAAGACTACTACTAATTCTTCCTTCTAAATCTCTGTGTTACTAAGTACTTTCACCTGTTTTTGCTATTTTACTGGTTTTGGCTTCATTCGTACAGAACTGGACCTGTTCCACTTTTACGATTACTGAAGTAGCCCTTTTACAAACCAACTACAAGAGTATCTGCTAACCCGTATTCAAACGATGTCCCTGGAAATAAATGCAGGACCTTTGCTATTTAGCACACACGAAGAGGGGAATGTCAGGATTACAGCCTGCACTCACAGGACTGCTATCAGTCAATGCATCTTCCCCCGTTCCGTCGCAGGTGATCCGAGAGCGCATGCAACACGCTGCAGGTTACAAAATGGCTTTTCCAGGATAGGTGGAACTACCAGTGAGCTGATAACGGCCCGTGAGCAGTCTCCACGTGGGAGCTCAAAAACCTGCCGTATTTCAGGCTCTGCTGCTTCATTTGCTGTTCCTGCCCCCAGGGTCACTAGGAACAGAACAGCTACAGCCACCCCATTTTCATGGCAACCTGACCGCCACACTGACAAAAACATACACACGCATATTTATTATAGGAATAATCTTGACACTACTGAAGAAAATAATCTATCAAACCCTCAAAACTTACGGGAATTGTCTTATGTCAGTATTCACGGAACAGGTGATAGTATATACGTATTTTTATGGATACACGTTACAGTCCTGGGAGCTAAGCAGCGTTCTCACATGTCAAACCACATAAGCACTAGACAGCCAGGTCCACGCTTTAAGAAAAACTGCGTGAGCCCCACGGATTTTAATCAAACCCCTGCACGTGGAGACACGCGAGAGCATCTGACTAAAATGAGTAAGAAAACCATGAATCCGTTGGCTACTTCCAAGGAGTGTGTGGACGTGAACAGGACACACACAAACAAAAGCAAAAGACTGGCCGAGGAGACGTAGTTATGCAGAAAGGTGGCCAATGACTAAAACGCTATCAGCTCTGTAAAGTAATTTATGGAGCTCTACTTTTATTTCTCTTAATTGATTACATCTCTTTGTAATAAGCACAATAAACATGAGTCTCACTGTTTATGAGCCATCAGGAAACTAGTAACTCTAGTAAAGGAACGCTGTATGATGCCAACCTACACGCACAGAAATCTGAGACGTCTGAGCACTGGATCAGCGGGTGTATTTAAGAATCCACGGGAAAGGCGCCATCACTCAGGAGGCTTCTTAACACACTTTTTCACATTGATAAAGCTTCTCTCCCTATATTAATGGAAGAAGCTACTCTCGTTCTCATCAGAACTTTTCTTTCTTCCTCTACCTCTACGAGCAGAGCAGGCACACTGCCCTTTCTTATTACGACGTTAAAAAGCAGCTTTGTGAGAGTTGCCAGAGAATAGTAACGCCGTATTTCTGTTCCTGAATAATGTTTTGCTGTCCAGAAGTAAACTGACTGTTTTGTAAAGGAAAACCACTTTTTAAAAAATGTACGTTACTGTGATGTTATTGTTTCCCCTATTCAGAAATATCTACACCAACACAATTCATAACGCTGCAGCATTAGCGCATGAACAGAGCAACAGCTAAAGAGCTCATTACATTACCGTGTGCCTATTTCTGCTTGGATAGAAAATGAAGTTAAACCAATGAAGCAAAAATAATCCATTTAATGCTCATGCTATGTGATGCACTTCTATGGGGTTTCTGTTGTTGTTACAGTGCTTCTATTCATTCTTATGCTTTAGTGGCTCAGCTGCAATTCATCAGCCGGTAGTGGAAAATACCTGGCACCTACTTAAAATGCATGGAGCCAGCAATAAAATTAACCTTGTGGCAATTGTTTTCCCACATGTTTGATAGACCAATGTCAGCTCATCTGTTAGAAGGAAATAAAAAAGTCAAGCCTAAATGTACAAAAAATTATGATGGAAGCCTTAAATAAAGGAAGGGTAATGCAAGTTTATTGAGTCAAAAATCAATCAATCAATGAGCGAGTGGATTAGGAGCACCTCATAAGCCCCAAAGAAATAATTTGCCCAAACACTGGGATTTAACGGTAGAGGACCAAATTCCAACACTTTTAGGAAGTAAGTAATGAAAAATCAATTCAAAAGGAAAAACAGATCAAGAACCCTGGATTCTGACATGCCGACACATTTATTGCTGAATACCATTTCTTGGCTGACCCGAAAACTTCGGAAGGTGTTTATTTACTTTCAACACCTTCCAGAGATCAATATTTTTAATTTGGATCCGAGTTATTATTTTTCACATCACAGCATCGGGGAGTGGAGTAAAGTGGCTCATATTTTAGTGCTAAAAAGATCGATATGACAGTTTCACCTTCACTGCAGCCCCCTGCAGCCGCCTGGGCGCACATCATAACATCCCGCAGGGGGGTGCAAGTGCCACGGCACGGGGAGCAGGTCATCACCCAGCCCGAGAGCCAGACAGCCCATGATTTAGCTGATCGTGAAGGGCCCGGTGCCCTTAGAAAACCAATCTTGTTCCTCTCACTTTATCAGGCCTGTCTTTTATCCAGGGTACGGGAAGGGGGAGGGGGCAGGAGGAGAGGGAAGAGAGAAAGAGGGAGGGAAGGAGCAGAGCAAAAGACAATCGGTTTCATAAAGCAGATTACGTCCCCCATCGTAAATGCATCCATTCGTTTTTACTTTCCTTCAACCAAGGCACATCTGTAATCGATAATTAATTTTCCATAAATTTCAAAATATTGTTCTGGTAGCTGAAAGGGGCAGAGCGCGCGGGGAGAGCAGGAGGGAGGATCTCCCGCGCTAAGAGGCTTCGCCCCCGGCCCCGCTGGCTCTATTGATCGCCGCTGCCGAGGCTGATGGAGGCAGGCAGGGAGAATTATGGACCCGGCCGGTGGATCGCTGCCCTGACATCTCTTTCACTGCAGCGGTTTAAGGCCGCGCTGCCTCTCCAAGAGCCACACAAAATGGCATGTACTGCGTCCTGCGCTGCCACAGCTAACTTCAGTCCGGTCTGAATTTAGCTCCCTTTTCCACTATCACGCACTGACTTGAAAGGCCCCTTTTACACACAGCCCTAGCGCTTCGGAATTCCCTTTCACAGTGACATTCATCCTTCCAGGATAAGACGACCGAAACCCTACACAAGTACTAACGTATCACCACAGAAAAAGGAAGACTTTCTCAACAGCCGGCAGAACACGCCTGCAGGTTCTGCTGTGCGTCAGCCCCGGGCATGGAGCTGAGGGAACAGAGGCGTGCGGCACCAGGTCCGTCAGCCGCGGGGCCCACAGCCAGCAGGGCTGGAAGACCTGAGCTCACCTACACGTGGGAGCACGGCAGAGGTAACTGCTTTGGTCAGACCACGTAACTGAGGACCAACCGTTCCCATTGCCAAGGAACCGCAACTCAAAAAGGACAAAATTGCACACCTCAGAGGGATTTCTTAAAACGTCAGCAGCTATCCCCAGGAAGTCACCGACGATTCCATAAAATAGGTGTTATTTTCCATTTAGCCCTGTAACCAGTTCCTTAAAACTGACGTGAAACTCACGTAGATACCCAAATGAGAGAAGTACCTACAGGTAAGGAGGATTTCTCGGGAAATCTCACACTCCGTGTCCTAGACAACAAGAAGCACAGACAAGGAGGAAACGTGACTCTGTGGACAGGCTGCTCAAAGTAGCTTATTCTTTTCTTGGTATAATTAATGGCTCACGCTTTTTAAAAAATAGCCTTCATGAAGTCCTGTGCTTGGAAGAGCAATAAATGATAGTCATTCTCCTGGAATACGCTCCAGAATACTAACCGAAAACTAAATGCAGGACTATTTCTCCAAATTATGTATCAGAGCTAAAGGTCGTATTAAAGGAGCAGCATTATGTAATGACATTAACTGAAAGCCAAGCAGCTTCTGGCTTCCTGACAACAGCGCTGCAAAGTCAGGGTAAGGAGACTACCTCGCGCGCACGCGGACGCGCGCCGTGACCAAGCACGCAGTCCTCCTGACACGCCTGCTCTGTGTTAAGAAGGGAAGATGCCTGCTTCTAAATTGCAGTTCTGGAAGGGTAACGGCAGAGAACTGCAGCTGACTAGCAAATGATCCAAATGAACGAACAGTTATCTATGCTTTCGTGACGCTGTTCAGAAACAATACACCTCGCATTGCACTCCAAAACACTCGATTTCACAATTACGTCTCCACAACTCAGGAAAGCTTCCTTGTCTTTGATCTCAGTCAATCACAAACCAAAGCACCCATCATGAAAAAAACAACTTTGGATGCAGGTCAAAGAATGATAGTTAACTCTAATATTAGGAGATCGGTGAACAAATACTTTAAGAGCTGGACGAGACTTGCCACGGCATCCTGGTTATCTCATCGATTATTTGCAAAGTCTGACGGAAGGATCAGAAAGAACAAGCATGTGACTTGGAACTTCTCACCTGGGAGAAGGCCTAGGGCTCAAGACAAATCCTATGCCCCCTTGAAAAACAGCAATAGGTCTGGATATGATTTGAGGGAGACGCAAACCTTGGACAGCAGCTCTCCAGACTTCACCACTCCACTACCTTTCCTAAGCTGGATTGGAACATCACCGTTCCCACTCAGCCAATATTCAGACAAACCACTTCACTGGTCTGTGAGTAAGGCATCTCTGTAAAATTGAAGTGTCTGAACATCCACTGCTACCTCTAGAGAAGTTTTATGGAACTGATATTTTGTTGGTACAAAATTAATGGCAAAAAAAGTAAGTAGACCTCTACTGTTCTGGTGATTTTAAGGAACGTTCTCCAAGTGATGTTGTCTCCGGTTCCACAGACTGGTTTGGGACTTGATCAGATTCACTGTTTGACCGTACCAGATAGGCTGTCCGCATATAAACATACTACCAACACACTAAAGCACAACAGTAAGCTTCCAATTCTTAGTATGCCTACAAAATCCTAAGGAACTGGATTTGCTCTGGGCTGAAATGATGCAGAGCCCTAAGACACCATTTACAGTGCCCTGTGATTTTTTCCCCAACCCTCTTTGTTTGCTTTTGCTGAAATGACTGAGAATTCCCAACCACGTATTTCTCGCTTAAGTCTGAACCTTTCCGTGCCAACCTGGACCACCTTGGCTGTGAAGGCTGACACGTGCCCCTCTGCTGGCTTAGGGTCCCACTTCATTTGTCTGAAAAAATAACCTGAAGATGGGCAGAAATCATTCCAAGTGAGGAAGTCAGCCACCACAGGGAGCAAGATACACATGATAATTCTTATTGTCTGATGATTTCGTGGGATTATGCAGCGAATAGCCATAGCCCTCCCGGAGGTTCAAGCCTGTTGTGACTTCCCAAGGCCACTTGATAGCCTGCAACCAACCACAAATATAATATTTTCCAGGCACCCAGTTAACAGGATATCCAGCCAGAGATGCATTATGAGAAGCCAACAAGTGCACCAAACAGTACACAGAACGGGAAGTTTCTCAGACTCTGGAAACTCCTGGTAAGCAATGAAAAGGAAAAATATTCAACTGAAGAACTATTGCCAAGTTCTGATCTTATTAATGTCATAGACATAGAAGATGACTGACTTGAGTAACTGCTTATAGAAGTTGCTGTTTCTCTTGCTTTGACACCTCTCTTGCCTTCATCTCTCTTTAAGAGTTTGAATATTTAAAATCTATTTTATTTACTCCATGGTAACGGGGAGCTGCACCTAATGTTAGGCACATTTCTTTTTGCAAACATCAAAATATGTCTCTTATGTAGCAAATTGTTCTGTTAAGTGTGGTTCATTGCGATAGCCTTCTGCACTCCATTTCATACGTTGCAACGGCATGGGAACTAATGGTATAAACGTAAGTGTACATACAGCTGCGGAAAGGGAAGTAGATTTACCCAGGTCAGGTTCCGCTTAAATAATGTTCACTTCATCGAGCCCACTTAGACTTTATAATGATTTGGAGTCCACAAGAGATACAACTCTGGCAGAGAGCATCTTCAGACCTATACACCAAGGCTTCTACTACCGCGAAGTAAGAGCCTGTGTCTTTGCATACATATGTACATTGATAAGATAGCGTGCAGGAAAACAAACTGGAAAGAAGTACTACTGTTAGTATAGTAATAACAGTAATTTTTTAAAATATCCAGTGAAGCTCTCAGAGGCAAGGGACATGGGAGCAGCAGGACCGCTCGGGTCCTGACGGCAGGTGTGGTGCTCAGCACCCGACAGGCGGCTCTGCCCGAGAGATGCTGCTCTGACACAGCCAGCTCTGCTGAAAGCAGCTGTCAGTAAGCGCAGCGCAGGGACGTGGCTTGTAACGATCGCAGCAGGAAGAAATCCCAGTCGTATCTCTTTCCTAGGAGAGAGGGCTCTCAGCCACAGAACCACTCAAACAGACCAGAACTACCAGGAATGCCCAAACTCACAACCTAAAGCCAACTGCTTCCCCATGGGGGGCCTGCTTCCTGCTCTAAGACCCCTTCCTGGTCCAGGCCTGTTGGTTATTAACCCTGGCAGGGGAACCCTGAAGCAACGCTTACGGCTCAGCATAGAACGAGCCCTGCTTTTCCACACAGCCCAACGCTGCCCAGAACCTTTTCCAGCTCTGGTACTGTTTGAGAGACACAGAAGTCAATCTTTATCTTCTGTAAAGGGACCTCAGAGCAACGTGCCAGTGCTTATCAACGTGAATCAGCTTATTTAAGGTTACATTTTCAAAGTGCTCTATTTTTTTTGCTCAGATTTTTCTCACTCTTCCAAGCCCAACGTGGTTGCGTTTTTTTCCTCTCTCCCTCAAAAGATCAGTTCCACAGACAGAAGAACAATCTTTGTCTATACGGAGGAATAACAACTCAGAATGAATTTATACCATAGAAGCTGTTCTGCACTCACCCCTGCCATGGAAAAGAGCAGCCTCCAAATTAATTTTCATCCCTTCCTGCCCCACACATCTGAGACATCTGACACACACAGAGCATTCTCTCTACTGTCAAAAGATAAGGAGGGTTACCACCAGAAAGCGACCCTCGCCTCTGCCCACAGGGCGTCTCAGACAACCACACACGCTGGGCGCCGGCCTACACCAAGCACAACGCATCTGAACGTAACGCAGCAGTGACTGCCAGAGCAGAAGTGCGCAGGCTGTGCGATGGCTGAGTGCGCAGTTGCTACAGGAAACAACTGCAGGGAAGCTTGCATGCTGTAAATTCACTTTCGCTTACTGATAAAGCAATGTCTATTGCAGTTCTCCACCCCCTACCCCGCAATCCTGGCTTTTATTTCTATATTACATTAAGGTTTTTGTTCTCTGTTTGGAGGAAATACTGTTTTTCAATTCTAGAAGTATAACTGCAATATAAAAGATACCCTATTAGATATCCAGAATACCATTAATGCCTTGTAAATGTTACTCCATGCTTTGTTTTCATCACACCTTAAATCCTCCCCCCATGCACATACAAAATCCATCAGTGTATTATCTGCTTTCATGTACCGTATTAACCGAGGGATTAGACTGCAGCCTCTGAAAAGTGGTGTGTCAAAAGAAGACATTCATATAATCTGATAGCACTTGTATCCGTGCACGTGTATCTCAGTGGAGGATTTGGTGTGCTGATACCATTCAGCATCAGCATTAAAAGAAAAAGTGAAAACGCCAGGCATGGTGTGCTTGAGTAACAAAAGGTTAGGATGCACCGAGGTATTTTTTCTCTTTTGTAGGAGAGAGATCAGCTACATCCAGATCTACAGCTGCTGCAGTTGCTTCCTTCCTGTCAAAGTGACTGGTTTTCAAATTCTTACCTGGTAATCAGATATCAAGGAGACAGGAAGCTTTAAGATGATCTAGCATTAGATTAACAGTCATTTAAAATAAAATTTGCATAAAAGAAGATTGTAAGTAATGGTGATATTTGAAAGTAGGATTTATGAGTGCAGTTGCTTTCTCAATTGAATGAACCAACAGAGCAATACTCATCTTTTTTGGAGACCTTTTCAGGAATGCAAGATATTTTAGGTTTTGGCCTCACGAACCTGAGGTTAATAGAATCAAGAATCATCTAGGTTGGAAGAGACCTCCAAGATCACCTACTCCAACCTCTGCCCTAACACTAACAAGTCCTATCACTAAACCATATTACTAATAACTCATTATTATAATTAGCTGAAATGAGATAGTCATCAATTCTTGTCGTGTTCCCCCCCCCCCCCCCCAGTTTTTGTATGTTAAAGTTATCATTTACTTTGTCTTCTCCCACCTGTAAGCTCTGTATTTTCCCTGTTAGTAATTTGTTTCTGACATCGACTACTCATCCCTTCAAACTTTCTTTAGACAACGTCTTACTCTGTGCTCTAGACCCCCCTAATTGCCCTAATACAAGTGCTGAAACCTTAACCTATGAACTTAACCTATGAACTGAAGAGGGCAGGATGGAGAGAGTAAACTGAAGCCAACCCCAAACTTTTATGTGATATTGAAGCGTGCAGGAAAGGAACTCTAACAGTAGGCCTCTTCTCAACCCACGCTGCCACTACTCACCTCTGGAGACCTGGCATTTGTCCTGTTTATTTGAAAAACAAAAAGATTTTAAGATCTGAGTCATCTTTGGCATACATTTACTTGATAATAACTTACCACAAAATTAGCGATCGGTGTTTGGGGTAGAGACTGATCTGAGACAACAAAAATGTTCCTGATACAGTGAGCCACTTAGAGAACAGCAATAGTTGAAATTGTTTGGACAGATGCGGCAGACTCTTAGACAAACTTCATGAACAAAAATCACTAAATTTGTCAAAATGAATAAAACCCACATTTCCATCCTTTTCTATTTTGTTTTATATTATTTGCATGTCAGAAGAATTATCAGGAAAATACTCCTTGTGTGACAATTCATTGCTTAATGCTTTACTAGTGCAGTAAAACAAGACAACTGCTGAAATTATAGGAAAATAAATTTGTAATTTCTTCCTCATTTAGCCATTTTTGAGGCTCGTGTATAGGAAAGTCATTAATGTTATGTCCTCTATCGATGTTCCAAGCCTTTCAAGGGATAACTAATGTTTTTTCTATACTCCTCCATGTGGCCAGTTAAATTAGACACATTATTTCTGTGCTGTTAGAGAACACTGATCAATAGACACTTGGAAAGCCCTCTAAAACTAAGTGGAAACACTTCCTCAGTGTCAAAGGGTTCTAGTTTGGGTTCGTACATTGCAAACATTGTTAAGTTTAACAGAGTAGTAAGTGTGTGTCGGTGGCATTTTAATACTAGCATCAAAATCGCAGGAAGTTAATTTTACTTTAGAAGTGCTGTAAGATATTTGGTACGCATTTGCCATCACCACCATGACGATGGTTTTATGGGAGGAGATACCGCTGCCTTTGTCAGCGCTGGGTGGTTTTTAACTGTCTTCTCTCATTGGACAATTACCCCACTGCCAAAATCTATCAGACTCTCACTTGCAGAGCCTGCATAATTCAGCCCTGCTCAACTTCACTGAGAATTCTGCAGTTTCTCTACTTTTTTTCCCCTCCTGGAAACAGGGAAGCTTTCTGCATTTTCACATCAATAGTAATATCTTCAGGTTATGATTGTACAATGCAACAAAAAGCTTTTTCTTCTAACCATTTGTTTTTGATGACTAGAAAACCAAGATGCATTTCCAAGCCTTTTTTGAAATGTAAAGCTGGTAAGCTATGCAGTGAGACTGGACTGCCATATGATGCTAGCAGTTGGGAATGAGTAGACTCATGTATTGCTTTCCTTTCAGCAATGAATACTACATTATATCATTACTTCAAACATTCATAAACCCATTAGTTTATATCGGTAAATAGCATGCATATTATTTTTCTAGAGAGTCATGCTGCTCTTATTTAAGAATGAATTAAATGCCTCAGGCAAACACATTAGCAAGTTCCTTAAACAGCATTTTATAATTTCTCAAGCAATTGTTTTCACATTTTCCAATCTCACATCTTTTCCTGAAGCTCAAGGCTGTTCCAAATCAAACATTTCACTCACACAAACAGAATTCCTCACACACATTACTTGAAAAGAGCTGCTACTGGAGCCGTGGCCACGCCAGAGCTACGTGTAACGGCCCTGCCCTTAGCCCCACCACATATAAACACGAACAGCATCTGACTGCCAAATGCTTTACTATTCCATTTATTTGGTAACAACAACAACAAAAAAACTAGTGACTGTGCCCCGCCATTTCTAAAGGTGACTTACACAGGACTGGGCGAGCTCCAAAGTGAGGCACCTCCCGTGTTCCTCGTGCCCGTGCTCGGCTCTGTCGGACAACACCATTTCCATCGCATCGCACCATTTCCATATGCAAGGCCACGGGCAGCAGGCGCAGGGCTGGGAAAGGGCTGCACAGGGCCCGCAGCTGCCCATGAGGCACAAAGGCAGCCACGCATGAGCTGCTAGCGACGGGTGCCAGCTGGGGCTCTGCCTTCACGCCGTGTCTCGGGAAGGCCGCCCGGCCCAGCTCTCCGTGCTGCGCCCCCCCAGTGCCCGGCGGGGCCGCCGGGTGCCCCTCCGCAGGCCGCGCTCACCGCCCCACGGGTGCTGCCAGGGCCTGCCTGCGGCCTCGGCATGGCAGCGCTGGGGGGTGGCCTTCCCCCTTCCAGCGCGGGTCTGCGGCACGCTCAGGCTTAAAGCATTACTAGAAGGAAATTCAAAAAGGGCCTGGAAACGGGACCCTTCTTACGTTCACAGCAAGTGAAAATCCCTATTAGCCATTTATTTCTCAGAATCCTTTCTACTCGCGTGCAACAAATCTATCGCTCACACTGAATTATATTCACTCTCTAAGACACAGGATTGAAGAGAATAAAATCCAAGTGTTAAATACTACAATAAGGGGAAAGAAACCGAATACAAATTGAGAGCTGTCACGCAGAAAGCAGGTAGCAAACACCAAGCTGCAAGGGGCTTGGAGCTAAAGCCTCACTGAACTGTCAAAAGCAGAGTCGTCAAATACATGAAATAAGATTGTGAAAATTTACTATTTTGATGTATGTGTTAAGCCAATCAATAATTCTTTCCATAAATCTTTGGACAAATTCCTTTAAGAACACACAACAATTAAATATGCAACAAAGCAGAAGCAAACAAAAACGCAACGTGCTCCCAAACTGAAACAAAGCTAGTTCCTGATGGTTCGCTCTCCCAGCTCAGGGAACACCAAACGCCAGCGTGGGGCCATGCGGCGCGGTCGCCACCTCAGAGAGCTTGCTGCTTGACCCGTGTCCTGGCTCAGCCCCTGCAAGGAGAGCGGCTCTGGAGGGCACCACGGGGAGCGAAACACGACGCCAGGAACTGCTCACTGCGGAAAACTCCTGCAAAGCAAGGAGGGACGGATACACACAACTGGAAAGGTCCGATCCAGGTTTTTTAGATTTAGCACCACCTTTGCTATTCTCTCCTTCGTTGTCCTCAAAGCAGGACTGCCTGTTGATGCAGGACGGCAGGTCTCCGGTTCTACCATGCTGAGGCACTGCTGTCTGTACCCCCGTGGCAAGGCTGGCAGCAGGACAGGGCACCTCTCACATGCTGAGGTGGGGAGGGACAGGGCCAGGGCCCTCGCCATGCTGGGGGACAGCGGGCCTCCCCGCCATGCAGCCTCCCCGCTCAGCACCTCTGGCCACAAGCCCCAGCGTGCCCTGGCACCCCCGACCAGGCTGCAGGCTTCTCCAGATGTCTGCAGCTGCTCAGTGTCAGCCAGGCTCTCCTGATAAGCCTCAGCATCCAGAGAGCTGTGCAAAGATGATACCCAAGTGCTATGTACACAGCTCGTACAGACCATTTTCAAGGACTCCAGCTCACCAAAACTGGACTGAAGCACCGGTATCAATGGGTGCACAGGATGGTGGCATGCGAGTGTTAGTTAGTCGCTTGCCTTGAAGATACTTGCCCAAGTAGACAGTAACTACAGCATGTCCTGCACTACACAATCACTTTAGTTTTTTTTTTTTTAAAAAAAAATAGAAGCTTCATTATTTTATCCTTACCTTCATAGCTGTAATTAGCAATTTTTAGTTTTTTCCTTTAACCCTTAAAAATAGTTAATTTCCCTTTGTGTTTACATACTATAGACTATAATTTCAAATATTTCAGCATTTTTTTAGATGCATCGGTTTCTACAATAATAGTTTATTATTTACAAATAATTCCACGTTTTAAAACACATTCAGTCTGTTGCATGACTCCACTATGAAATTCTTAATATAAAATCCACAAGCCATAGAAAATGCAATTTGACAAACTGTGAATCCACAGCTAATGAAAACAACAGTACAGTGATTCTACATATAACAAAGCTGCCATGTAACCTATTTTATCAGCACTAGCAAATCTGCATACAACAGAAATTGACCCAAGACTGCATTATTCATAGAATCATAAAGGTTGGAAAAGACTGATCTGTGAAATTTCTCTCTTTATAATTATTCCTCCTCTCCCAAGCACACAGAAGTGTCAGAAAGCAGGTGAAAGAGAAAAAGACATGACATTCCTCACAATAACTCTATATAGTCTATAGGCTTTAAGAGTCACTTAAAAAATGCATAGAAAAAAAAGTCAAAAATGGAGGAACTGCTGTGGCACCCAACAGCTTTTAGGTTCCATTTCCCATCCAGAAGAGATTGGGAGCAATTACCTGACAGCTATCTTCATTCCCTAAGAAATTAAGCGGGCAATTTCATTTCAGGTGGCTGTAAATACACGTCCATGTCACAAAATGACAATACTTATCTAACAATTTTTTCACAATTTTGTCAGAACCAGTACAATTAACTTCTACGTTCACCAACTCACTTCATGAACTCATTTTTTCAATTAAAAAACAAGGTAAGAGCTAATGAAGAGGTCAAACTTGGGGAGTTTTTTAGAACCACATCACAATGTTGTTTTTTATCAACAACCGTCAAAAACCAGGAGGCTGTAATGGAACTAGATTCTGTGTTACAACTGAGAACCTGAGGAAACAGACTGCAAGAAAACGAGCAGGAGCAATGTGTCGCCAGGTACACCACCAAGCGAATCTAATCACTGAAAGACACTGCCACCGTGAGGCTTCATCTGGTTTTGCACCACAGGTATTTCCATACAAATACCGTTTCAATTTTTGTTTTTCCGTCTCATACAACTCACGAGAAGGCACTTCCACGCATTGCTGTAGATTTGCTCCTGCCATTTTAGGGGTGCTTATAGGGAAGACCAACATATATCTTTAAACTGTTTTACTCCTTTTATTCTCATCTGCTTAGCAGAACTAGCCGAAAGTAATATCTGAGTACCAAGCAACAACACAAAACTGAGTACTTTCCCTTCGTATTGCTTATCAAAAGCTTGCTGTACAAAGCTTTTGGTAGCAACCAACCAAAACAAACCCAGTGAGGTAGCAGAGGGAAACACTCGATGAAAAATGACACATGGCTGAAAATACCCGTAGCTTTCTGCCTGTGCTTTTTCCACAGAGGATTTTTCCACATTCTAGAAGATGGCTCCCCAGGTGAACCTCATCAGCATTAATTTCAGGCTAAAGCCTACGCAGCCACATGACGCCCCCTTGGCTCCTCCCGTGGCGTGACCTTTCGTTGCAGAACAGCCCCGTTCTCACGCACCCCCAGACACGGTGTCCCTGCCGGACGCCACTTCTGCCTTCACACCTTGCTGCACACTGCGGAAAGCCAGCACCACACCATCAACAGTGCTTTGCTAAGGTATTGCTTTTAGGAAGTTTGAAATATGCCCAGACCTTCTGAAAAAACAGGGTGGGAATTCCAAGGAAGCCCTCAAAGGAGCATCCTGGCTCCTGTAACCTTTAACACACCAGGAGTCCTGTTACAAACAGTAATGCCAACAGAGGGAAATGAGAAGCTGCAAGGCTGTAATCACACCGCCATAAAGATGAGCATTAGTACCTGGGAGATTTCATTTCACTACAGTACTGTGGCTTAAGACTAGAAATGAAGCCTTACTTCCCTAGCTTGACTTATTTTTCAAAAAGACCATTAAAAAAAAAACCAAACTCAAATACAAACTGAAGTCTGTATTTGAAGTACATGTATTTAAAGTCTAAAGTTTTTCCATCACCCAGAAAGCTGTGCTCTTCTCAGCCAAGGCTGCAAAGAAGGAAAGCCACACGCAGGACGTCTGTCCGCGTGCGCTCACAATGTTTTGCTGGCAACCTTTAAACGTTTTGCTCGCAGTTTCGCTGTGCTACAAACGTCCTTATCAGATGAGTCTCCCCACAAACTCATTCGACAGAGACACGGGTTAACAATGCAAACTAGTACTTCAGCTCCACCTCCTGGAGAAAATCTGCATTTTTGCAAAACTAAGAACTCCTTAAAAATTGTTAATGGAAAAGTGGCCTGAGAACTAATCAGGCATGTGAATTTCCCCTATATTCAATTCAATTATGTCTCTCTTCCTAAATCATTTTTTTTTATTTAACAAAACTCTAAACTGCCACTGCTAATAAGCTCAGAAGAATCAGTGTACACCATTCATTTCTGGGAACAGGCCGATATTTTCTAAGACCCATTAATAACTATGACAGGATTTATGTACAAGATAAATTCAATTCAATTTCCTTTTTCAATTAATGGCCAATTATTCGAACTCAGCTCAACCAAAAATATTACTCAAGTATCATTAATCTAACAAAAATTAACTTTACTATTCTCTTAGTAATGAGGTGATATAATTTTAAGGTAAAATAATGAATTTTAATAACATGTTTTCTGCCTTTATTTTTAGGGCCGCCGCTTGCCGTTGGATCCCACTGAGTCGCCGTAAATCAGGTTATTATTATTACGGGTAATGCCCTGACCAAATCTCCCCCTTAGGAACCCACCCTACAGCACCCTTTGCCTTACCTGGAGCCCTGCGCTCAGCTCTGGGGCCAACACAAGGACACAGAACGAGTCCAGAGGAGGGCCACGAGGATGATCAAGGGGCTGGAGCACCTCTCCTACAGAAGGGGGCTGAGGGAGCTGGGGTTGTTCAGCCTGGAGAAGGCCCTGGGGAGACCTTACAGCAGCCTGCCAGTGCCTGAAGGGGGCTGCAGGAGAGCTGGGGAGGGACTCTGTCGGGGTGTGGAGAGAGGACAAGGGGGAATGGCTTTAAACCAAGAGAGGGGAGATTTAGATGTAAGGAAGAAGTTCTTTACTGTGAGGGTGGTCAGGCACTGGCTGCCCCAGGAGCTGTGGGTGCCCCATCCCTGGAGGTGCCCAAGGCCAGGCTGGATGGGGCTGGGGGCAGCCTGGGCTGGTCGGAGGTGGATTTAGATGATCCTTAAGGTCCCTTCCAACCCAAACCATTCTGGGATTCTATCTCACCTAATTTAAAAGTCATTTTATATCTAAAAATTACCGGTACAAAGTGCACAGAATCAAGTAAAAACAATTAGGAATATATTCTTAACCATGTATGCATTATGGTGATGCACGTATGTATTTACGTAGTCCAAGAGAAGATGCCTGTGTTCCTGCAGCATTTGAGCATTTCACCTCTTTCAGGGTGTTTATCCTCACTTTATCTCTGCTGTTCCACCTGACTGGTGCATCCCACGCCTGCACCAAGCCAGTGCTGGGGCGGTCTGTGGTGAGGGCCACTGCTGCAGCTGCCCGTGCCCGGCTGGGACACAATGCCTTGGTCCTGGGAAGGCTTCCAGGGGCAAGGAGCCGGCTTCACATAGAGCCGGGTGGGGACATCGCGGGACAGAGACAGCAGGGAGGCAGCAGGCAGCCCAAGCCACCCCTGTGCAACACACGGGATTTGTGCCCCAAAGAGGTGGTGCCACTGCAGCCCCAAGCATTTGCTAGAGCTGCTCATCAGGAGACCCACACACATTCCTGACCGACCGGGTGCTCTCATTATCTTCAGAAAGGCAATTAGCAATCTCAGTAACCCATGCACAAAGCAGGGGCAGAGGACTAATGCCTGTCAGGAAAACAAACAAACAAACTTAGCTGCTGTATTCTCTATTAGTTATTGCCGTTGTGGATTTCCTGGGTGGTTATTTAAGGGAAATTTCATTTCAGCAATTTCCCTCACAGAACTTGAGCTTTGGAAGAAGGCAGCTATGTGAGAGCAGCGTTCTCCCTCCTCTCAATTTATTCACATTAGCCATGCAAAATATTTTAGTGGTTTGTGGATTCAGTGTTGTTTAAACAGATCTTCCTAATATCAGAAAAAAGTCGGTTTTGTTTGTTTTAGTTTAAAAGAAAATCTGCTATGTAATACATCCTTACAAGGAGGAGCAAGCTGAAACTTCAGCACATCAAACGTATAGCCCAACAGCATCTTTTTCATTGCAAGGTTATCTATCAGGGTGAGCAGATGACAAGCAGACGGGTAATTGAGGATTCTGTTTATTTTTTAAAATAAATCTATACTGAGAGGTAAAGCACCCACCTTCCTGGGTAGATGCTTCCACAAATCAGGTAAGATCTATAACAACCACACACAACTCGTAATATGCTCCCTGCAAAGTCGAGGCGCGAGCTGGAGACAAGCCTGCTCTCCGAGGTCTGCTCTGCCGGGAGTCCTCAGGATTTGACTTACTGCAATGAAGATTCTTTCTCCAGCTACTGAAATGTGTGTTGAACAAAGAAACTATGCTTCAAGATGTGCAGGGGTATCTTCTGCCTTCCTTTAACAATGAAAAAAATGCATTTGCTAAGCAGTATAAAACTGTAATCGAATGTTCCAGAAATCAATAAATTCAGAGCACCAAACAAAGCTACCTTTGATCTAATTACAATAAAAAATGTCACCGATTATTCTGACATGCTTTCCTATAAAACTCATTACTGATTTGATGAAAACATCAACTTATTTTCAGCTGAAACTTCATCAACTTATTTTGCTTCAGCACGAATGCTCTTATTCCAGAATAAAAGTGCCTTATTCACAGTTAGCTTACACTATTTAAGAAGCATCCAGAGACAAGGAGCTCATCAAAACCGACTATTTTTGAGTAACAATTCTGGTGGAGAAGCTAGAAGATTTATAACCTACCCCTTACATGAAATATACAATAAAATTAACCCAGAAGAGAGATGCTAGGAAACTGGGAACACAAATAAAATGAAAAAATCAACACAACTATAAAGATCCTTTACTAGGAGCGAAGTCCACTGGATATGCTTAGAAATAAATAGAACAATTGTACTGAACTTCTGAGCTTTCCAGGCTTTTACCAATTTCAGTCTTTGACCTGTCTTCTCACTTCACTATTTACACTGTCTATAACAGAAAATAAATTGTACCTTCTGGATTACATTTCATGAGACAAAAAAAAAAAGTGAGAAATTTACAGGAGGCTGCAAATAGCATTATCAAGCTATTTGGTTATCTGCACGTCTCTGTCTAGCATATGAGTCAATTTTGCCCACGTGGGTTTGCTCTCACTATTTCCAGTCACAGCTGGACTACTGGAGCTGCCCCTTTGGTTCGTCTGAACCTTCTGAGAAGCCATCTTTTTGCCTGCAGAGGCTGTCACCCACAAACCTCATTCATAACTGTTGGGAGCTCTTAGCTCTGACGCTGTCATCTTCCCAGAGCCGATATGCATTAGCTCTAATGTAGCAGCTTTCTGCCAAGAGATTAATCTCCAGATCATTTTAAAATTTTATAAAACCGCGCATCGCTGAAGCGTGACATGACTTATTTGGCTCACATATGCGCGCGTGCTGCCCCGCGCACCGGGCGCGATTCCTGCTGGGAGGTGCCCAAGAAAGAAATTCCCTTCGCCCTGAAGCCTGGGGCCGGGCCCCCTCCCGGCCCTGCCTGGGGGCTGCGAGCCACGAGCCCACGAGCTGCAGCCAGCGGGACCCAGCCCGCTCCACCCCGCGCACTCTATTTGTTATTTTCCAGGGCAATCTCAATTTTCTGGTGCACATTATTAAGATTTGAGTGGAACAGATTCCCAGCAGCTTCAGCCCATCACCTATGGGAAAACAAAAGCCAGCCAACCAAACCACGCTCTCTCCCTCACCATGAGAGAACCCACAACCCTGAGCCTAGAACCAGCCCGTTTTAAAACTAGATTTGACATCCAGGACCATAACTAACAAATGCTTGCAATTAAGTTTTGCATCTGGGATGAACCATTTTAATCCTTAGTACATTGCAGTGAATTACTGCAGTCTTCAGAATCAAATCACTCCCAAGAGACACTTTGATATCACACTCTTTTGTTATTTCACAGGACTCTTGTAGAACTTGCACCCTTCTGCTTCCCTTCAGCTGGAAGAGAGAGGCTGTGTGCCGAAGGGACAGACTACAGAATGCGTTTTCTCACTGTCGGTCCTAGTGCAGACAAGCAGCGTAACCATGGGCAGCAAAACCAGATTTAGCTCTGAAGGAGCCAAGCCAAGGGAAGTCTTGTTGAAGAAATGCTGCCAAAACTTCTAGAAAAGGGGATATTAGAGTAGAGCAGCAGGGCGAAAGGTTAGCCAAACTACGACTACTTGGGCTTCTCCACTTCTAAAGAAAACATATGCAACAATATACGTGATAAATGTTTATATTTCAAAGAGAGAGAGGTAATAATTATAAGGTAGCAACTGTTGCCAATTCCATGCCCTAGAAGGGATGGAAAAAAAGCCCACAAAAGTTAAAAGACCTTTGCAATCAAACAGAACTAATGAGGAAACAGGGAGACGCATAACATGGCGTGAGCCAAGCCACGCTGGAGATAAGAATAAAACTTTACCCTACATGGACACAACACAGCGGTAAAATCCCTGTTCAGAGAGTCACCCAGTCCGTAAGTTATACACACAAACATCGAACCGAGGAGCTGAACCACTGCCAGTTCAAATCACATGTGTAAAACGTCATTTATATGAATCTTTGATCTAAGACAGTAGTCGTAAGAAGTATGTACATGATTGGTCAACGTTACGTGCCAATAAGCAACTATAAGAAATCTAAAGGTTACGAAGCTTGGCATGAAGGTGCATCCCAATCGCTCTTTTCTAGCTTTTCTGGCTTTGATTCCATGCCACTGCTACTGGAAATCCAATGAGGAAGGCATAAAATATTGCTCTATCAGGCTGCGTTTTCTCCTGGTGACAGTGTTATACCACGTAATTAAATCATCTCTCCTTCCTTGTTTTACTCCTTTTTCACACCGAACTCATTCATCTCTAAAAGGTTCTTTAAGGGTTAGAAAGGATGACATACAGAAAAAAGCCAGAAATATCTTTCTATGGATCACCTCCATCTTTTACATAGGCTTTAAAATGTCCATTTTAAGAACTGGATGCCAAAACACCCATGCTGACTTCACTGTGGTTGTATACAGAGGCAAAAATCACCATCTGAATTATACTCCTTCTCTACTACTTACATTTTCAAGGACTGCTTTTCTTCTTGAGCCACAGCATGCAAGGGGAGTTCATTTCTTGTTTGCAAAAATATTACCTCTAAATCTTTTCCAGAACTGTTCCTTCCCAGACAGGGAGTCCCACTCTCAACTGCAGGCGCCGTACCAACATGTAATTGTCCTACATTCATTGTTATTTCCCAATGCTTTTGTTATTTGTAGATTATCAGCACTCAGGTTACTACTACGGATGATAGATACTAAATCTGGAAAGATCTGAAGTCTCCTACGAGAAACAGCCTTCCTCCTGTGATGATCTCCATCTGAAACTGATTGAGCCACTTCCTAGCCATTCAGCACTGCTTTGCTGACACGTGTAGCGTTATTTACAAACAGCATGCAGTACTGGGTCTGGCTGGGATGTTAACTCTCCCTGCAGCAGCCCATACAGTGCCGCGCTCTGCACTTGTAGCCAGAACAGCAGCGGTATCACACCAGTGTTGTGTCTGCTGCTGAGCAGGGCTGGCACAGCATCAGGACTTTCTCCAGCCCTCCTGGGGGGTGGGCAAAAAGTGAGAAAGAAACATCCCCAGGGCAGCTGACCTAAACTAACCAAAGAGATATGCCATACCATATGATGTCACACTCAGCAATAAAAGGTGGAAGAAGGAGGAAGAGGGGAGGGGTGGGCTTTCGTTGCGAAAACGTCTGTGCTCCTCGCGAACACCGGCTACGTGCGTTGAGGCCCTGCTTCAAGGCCGTGGTCAGGCATCGCTCATTTGTGGGAAGCAGAGAGCAATTTCTTTCCTCTGCACTTCCACATAGCCTCTGCTTGTTTTGTTTTGCTGTTCCCTTTCCCCCTCCCTTTCCCCTTTCCCTTTTTCCCTTTAGTTGAATTGTTAATTAATAATATTTCCTTTATATATATATGGATATATATAGATATATAGATATATATATTTCCCTTTAATTAAATTATCCTTATCTCAACCCGTGAGTTGTTCTTTCCTTTACTTCTTCCCCTCCTCATCTGAGGAGGGGGAGTGAGAGAGCGGTTGTGGTGTTCAGCTGCCCAGCACGGTAAAACCACCACACATGCACACACTAATAGAGGCATCACTAATTAACCACTAAAGGACCATTCTTTCTTGTACAATCTAGTAGTAATTAACTAAATAGAACACTAGCTCTATCTGCATATTGTGCAATCCTGGTGATGACCATACACTCCTGCCTGCTCTGCGTAACAGGCACACATGCTTCGTGTGTACATCTACACCTAAACATCACTCACACACCAGTGGAAACTTGTGCTCTCTTCTCACATGCCCACACTCGAGCCAGTCTGAGTCAGTTCTGGGCATTTGCAACACGTCTGGACTACTTGCGAGCCTCTGCTCCCACCTAATTATGCTCCAGATCTGGCACCACCTAACTGTCAGTCAGACAGTCAATTTCTTCAACAGAAGGTAATTCTGACCCACCGAGAAGGTTGTTATAGAAAAAAATTAGACAATCATTTTAAACAAAAGATTTCCGTGAATCATACTACTGTGCTTACATTTCAATGGATGCACTTCTGTGAAAGCAGCATTTACACATCTTACAGAGTAAATACTCTTAGCAAAGATGTAATCCTCATCATGATGTAAACCGCTCACATACACACACCAACCTAAAAACCTCAACAGTTTAATAGAAGAAAATCACTATCTGTTGAACTAAACTTATTTAATAAAGAAATTTACCGTAAAATGTTCCTGTGATTTATAGTTCTCATCCAGGTAAACTCGAGCTCTGTTGTAGTCTTTCATTGCATCACTTGATAATAATTCTCTAAAAGACAAGAGATTGAAAACATGAAAGGACATGAAAACATACTGTATTGCTTTAGCATCATTCTCTGTACTAAAGTGTCCTCAATATCACACAGAGGAACTGCAGGCTTTCAACCCATATTGGAATAAAAGTTTCCTGTGATATGGCCATTTAATTACACACTGATGACATCACCTCCACTTTCAGCACAAATCTCAAAATTTCTAAGTGCCATTTGGACACAGTCATGAAGGACTCAAGTCTCTGGACATCTGAAAATTACATAAAATTAGGCAACTCGTGCTAATCGCCCCATGATCTCAACCTTAAGAGCTTTGCTTTTTTCAACTCCTTTACTTGCAGGGTGAAAGCGGTCTTTTGACTCGATAGAAGTTGGCTTTCTAAAAGCAGCAGGCTTGAGGAGTTTGCCATTTGTGCCTTGGAGTGGTACATGATGCTGGTCCAAGTACTCTCGTAGGTGACTAAAGAAAATGAGGCTCATTTGAAGGTGGTTAGGGAGTGTGAAGGGACACAATCCTCCAGTATTTAGATGAATTTTGATGCTGCAAAACAAGCCCCTGGTACAGCTATCTTCTGAAACTCAGGCAGGCTTCTGCTGAGCCTTGTGACCCAAAGGGTGATTTTCTCTGTGCCAGACTTGGTGAGCCAGGCTCAGAGCTAGCAAGCATTGGGCAGGTAGATGGGCTGCTCTGGGGTGCCAGGCAGGAGCTTCCCACTGCCCCCTGCCCAAGCTGGCACACAGCAGTCGTGGGGATGACGGCCCTTCATCCCCCAGCGGGCGGAGGGGCCCGAGAGTATTTCTCTCCTTCCCCCTCTGCGTGGCACAAACAGAGCTGACAGCCTGGCACGTGAACTCACACAACACCGCACTTATCAGCTCACATGCAGGAGTCTGCTCATTTCAAAGCACGATGTCATTGTAAATGCGTAAAATTGACCAGGCGTCAAGAAAAGAAAGAACCTTTACACAACCTTAAGCAACATGTACGAGCTACAAGTGCAGGGTTGCCTCGGTGGCATTTACTCGAGCCGCTGGAGAGGAGCAGCAGAGGAGCAGCAGAGGAGCAGCAGAGGAGCAGCAGAGGGCACTGCCGGACCGCGGTCACTGCCGCGCCGAGCCCCTCCTCACGCTTCCTTACATCACACGTGCCCACTGCCAAAATGCCCTCTGCGAGTACACACTGCGCCTCTGGACACCAGAACGAGGACACGGAAAAGCAAAGAAAGGACAACCGGAGCTATTTACATCGCTCACGTAACCAACAGGCTATATTACTTCAGCAGGAGCACTGCTGCCTTCTGCGTCTAGGAGTGAGTGTGAACGGGCGAGGATTTTAAATTCAGTGACTTAATTTTTTGATCCATATTTTCTAACTCTGCATCCATAAAGTATTTTGTAGAAAATCATTTCATTTACACAGAAACTTCTAATGGAGCTGCAGCAACAGCAGTTACTGAAAGTTAACAAATTAATACAGTCTTGCCTTAAGATTCATCCTCAGTCTGCACACATAACAAATAACTTATTTCTCACTTTTATTTCTTACTTCCTCAAACTCTGCACACTAGATTTGCTGATGATTCTGACAGCATTCCTTCCGACTAAATGCTCAAGTTTAAACTTTATTCACCCTGATTTATAAATGTTGCACATTTTTGTAAATCAACTGTGCTTCCATTATTGCTTGCCTCATATCAACTTCTGTCCAACTCACACCAATTTCCCAGTGTCACCAGCTATTTAAAACATCACCATTGTGAGAAGGCGCTGGGAAACATCTACCCCAACTACTGCATAGAAGCACATTTGCCTAGTAACTTCCTCCTGCAAGGTCATATCACTTGTCAAAGTTTCAGTCTATACACTTGGAAATACTCTGCACATTTAATGACTTCTGCCTAGAATAATATACTAGCGATACAAAGCAACTTTCCAGCTACTTACTTAACAAACTTGTCCACGTGAGACATGGAAGCTTCATAGTTTTTTCCTCCAAATTCTTGACAGTGTAAAGCCATGAAGTGGGGTTTGTGTGTATGTACAACCTGAAACAAACAGATAAACAAATCTTTAAAAAATGCATCCACAACTGTTAACAGACAGAATAAATGATCTAAATCCAGATGTGTTCTGTTCTGAAAGTAGGAATATCAGCTATTATCTGAGAAGTAACTGGCAGAAGAGTAATAAGCAGTAAGTGGAGCACCACTTGGCAGTACACAAAGAAGATTCATAATACACAATAATAATCTCAAATGTTTTAAGTTAACATTTTTGTTTTTAAACTATTAATTTGTTTCTAAGCATTTGATGCAAATATGTAACCTCTTCCAGCTCACCTTCAGGAGGACTTAGCATCTTTAGGATCAAAATATCTCCTTGTCTGGGAATTTGAAGAGTTCAAACACCTGAATTCATTTCCTAGTTTTTCTCAGTTTTACCAAGTATCACCAATTACCTCACAACGGAATGCTGACTAGCTATAACACTTGATATACATATTTATGTAATATCTTATTTGCAGAATTATTTAAATAATAAATATACACACTAGAATCATAGAATATAATCATAGAATATCCTGAGTTGGAAGGGACCCACAAGGATCACTGAGTCCAACTCCTGGCTCCACACAGGACCACCCAAAAATTCAGACCATATGACTGAGAGCACAGTCCAAGCGCTTCTTAAACCCTGACAGGCTTGGTGCAGTGACTACATCCCTGGGGAGCCTGCTTCAGTGCGTGACCACCCTCTCAGTGAAGAACCTCTTCCTGATATCCAGCCTGCCCCAGCTTGACACCATTCCCGCGGGTCCTATCACTGGTCACCAGAGAGAACAGATCAGCGCCTGCCCCTCCGCTCCCCCTCATGAGGAAGCTGTAGGCCGTGATGAGGTCTCCCCTCCTCTCAGCCTCCTCTTCTCCAGGCTGAACAGGCCCAGTGACCTCAGCCGCTCCTCATGTCTTCCCCTCCAGGCCCTTCACCATCTTGTAGCCCTCCTCTGGACACTCTCCAACAGTTTCACGTCCTTTTGGTACCGTGGTGCCCAGAACTGCACACAGTGCTCAAGGTGAGGCCGCACCAGCGCAGAGTAGAGCAGAAGAATATATACAGATGTATCTAACACTGGAGGCACATAAAGCCATCACACTATTCTAAAAGCTAGTCTTGTGTAACACAAGTTCAATATTAAATTGTCAGCCCTAGGATACAACAATGCTTAAAGAAGTAGAACATATGCTTTTTTGCTATGCATCAAGTCTACCATGCAGCATTTATATGTTAGCTGCTGTTTGAAACACATTATTTTGCCCTTGCAAATTTTATCTGTGTTAACTATAGCCAGCATTGCAAACAACCAGTTTAAAAAACATTTCTGCGTTGGTATTAAGTCTCTACATATTTAACATTTTATCATCTTGCAAAATAACAGACCCAAGCTACAGAACCACTTCAATTTTTGAAGGGGTAAGCATGAACTAACCAAGTACACACCGACGCAAACACACCAGGCAAATAACACGTTAAAAATCTGACTGCGTGTTATTTTTGACTCGGTGGCACTCGGAGGTCCCAGCCGGCACAAAGGCCTCGCTGTCCGCACAGCCGTTCAGAGGCAGGATGGCCTGCTTTCGGCGAGCCACTTGGAGCGGAACAAGAAGCCACCTCCGGTCCCTCCAGGCGCTGGGACGGCCAGGGCTGCCGGCCAGGCCTCGCCTCCCCACTGCAGGGCCCACCGCGTCCTGCCCCACTCTGGCACCGCGCTGGCAGCGGCAGGCAGACATGCAGAAGGTAGGCACGACTACTGCAGAGCCTCCCGACTGCAGCTCAGTGCAGTGAGCAACTGAAAAAGAATCAGGGAAATCCCTCCCTTCATACTTTTTTGTTTTTAAATTTTTTTTTTTTTTTTTTTTTGCTGCTGATACCCTGCAACTCCGAAAAGGGAACAACGCCATAAACCTTTGCAGTTGTGACTTTAATGATGTAAACTAACAATGACCAACATTGAAGTAAAGAGTCTTTAAAAATGTTTCTCCCTTAAACCATTTTGGAACTTTTCTTTTGATCTGATAAAAGGAAGCTAAACTCCTTAATTCCTGACTATGCAAATAACCTCATCCGAAATCAAAATAAATTAAATATCAGCAAAATTTGAGATGAAGCAGCCTTCCATTCCAGTGAGCAAGACAAGCAGTAATCCTGCCCTACCTGTAGCTAACACCCTTCGGCGCACCAAGATAACCATGCTGTGAAGGACCGACCACCGAACCGCCCCAAGGCCCACGGGCACTGCTGCTACGGCTGGAGGCGAGGCTGCCCAGCTGCCACAGCAACTTGCCAAAATGCACGCGGGCCCGTGGGGAGCTCTGATCCGCAGATACCTGCACGCCACGGCCAAGCGATGCCACGTGTGCCGTGCTGGCCGTCAGGCCCCCGCCAGTCAGCGCGCGCAGCGTGAAGGCCGCACCAGGCCTGGCGGCCGCGAGGGCCTGACGGTGGCTTACAAATGGCAGAGCGGACGGGAATACAGGAATACATGCACCCATTTACCGGCCACACTGTAAACTCGAGTTACCAGGCTGCTAGCCTAAGTTCACAAAACGAAGATATGGGCTGCTGGCATCTTCGTGATTTCAGACAAGTCACTTCCTCTTCCAAACCCCAGATTCCCCCTGTCTGAAATAAATCTTGGTGTAGATCTGTTTTGTGAAGCATTTTGAAGTAAGGTAATGACAAATGTAAAGGGAAGAAGTAAATGCCCTCTCCCACATGTATTTTGTGGATCTTCATGCACTTCACTTGGACACGAATTGGCGTTAATGAACAAACCATGCTACGTAGCAATTTTGCTTTAAAAACAGGCTGTCATCAGCAAGGACTGAGGACAAAATACAACAGGACCCAATAAAAAGTTCAACTGAAAAAAAGAAGCAAACTTCAGATAGGACGGCTAAAAATACCCAGAGCCCGTGTAGTTTTAACCAACTTGGCACATGCACCTACTTCTCCTTTGATGTATATTTGATATAACTGTGAAAGCTTACATTAATACTAGCTGATTTTATAGATTTACAAACAATTACAAGAGAAAGCTTCACGGAGAAATTTTTTCTTCAACTATCTTGTCCAACACCAAACTTGGTGCTGAACAGGACACGCATCTTCTAACGTGGCTGTGAACACGGTCCTTCTGAGTACAGCTACGAACACTCAGGAGACAGGTTTTGATTTCCAGAAGTCCGAATACCTGCTTTTCCTTTTAGAAGACCAGGCTGCCCAGGGGCTCTGCCTGCACAGGCACACATGGCAAAACGAGCGAGCCCGTGCGGCTGCCGCTTTCTTCCCCAGGATAACATGCTGTGAACCAGCCAGCCTCACCCGCAGGACAGGATCACAAAGATCTTTACGAAGTTTGATTGGTTAGTTGATTTTCTTTGCTATCTAGGAGATAACCGTTAACTAAACCCAGCTTGTGAAGTCAAACTTCGTAGCAGAGCTCGTTTGTGGTCCCTAAACAACATGCAGTCCCAACTCTCCACGTGCCCCAAATCAGTTTTGCTGCAAATGTCCAAATCAGTTTATTGCTCCAAATCAGTTTTGGCTTCCAACTACTGATCTTATCTATTTGGATAGCTCTATGAAGTTACCATAATTAGAAAACAATTGTGACTATTTAATCTTGTAAAGCAAACAAATCCAAGTCTAACTGTTTCAAAGTAACACATCTAGTAACTGCCTACTGCAAACAAAGCAAAAAAGGTACTGTCCAATCACATGATTCATTTTTAGTGCTACAATAGTTTGCTTAGTATTAGGATCTCATCTTACAAAGCTAATAAATTGTTAAGGCAAAAGTAACATAAATGGTTTCAAAGAGGATCTAAGCATCAGCAATTCCACATGCATTAACGATGAGTAATGGGGAGCCTTGAGCATGGGATCCTGCAAAGGGAAAACACTGGTGAAATTATTTTCTGTGCTACAGCATCAACAACTGTATTGAAGTCTGGCAATTTCCAGAGTCTGAACTTACATGCTGGACACGTTTTTGTTCATATTCAAATCCCTGAGAGTCTGAAATCACAGCAGGTAAAATAACAACAAAAAAATATATACTGCACTTTTTAAAATGAGGAAATGGCATTGGCTTAATAGCAGTGGGAGGCCTTAGTGGCATTCCTCGGAGGTTAAACCACAAAAACATAGCTGAATACCAGCTACATCCTCTCTTATAATAAATACCCTCCAACTATGAGCAAATTGGCTTTGCTTCATTACCTTTTACTAGTTTTCTACTGTGATGAAAGAACAAACAGTACATAATAATGAATAATGAATGCTTCAGAGCTGAAAACTCACAGTTGCCAGAGGTTACAGATCTTATAATAGATCACATAAACGCTGAATTTGCATCTACAGTAGAACAGAATTTTTAAGAAGTTGGGCATTATTAATTTCCGGATACACAAAAATAGCGTAAAGAAAGCAGTAATGAAAAATTCTTTTTTAGGGATATGGGTAATTGAGTGTTATCATAATTACGGGTATCTAATTGGTATAGGTATAAAACTGGTCAAAAACATCGGTCACTTTCTCCCATTCCTCTTTCTAACCTATGTTGAGGGGGAGAGGCGAGGGGTGGTGCAGAGGAGCGCGGCCCCACAGTCTCAGCGCAGGGCAGAGGGCTGCTGGAGCAACGGCAGTCCCGCGAGGCGCTGGGAGAGGATGTGGCACCGCACGCTGCACGGCCACGCAGCAGAGAGGCCGGCCTCTCACAGAGGTGGCGATGCGTGCACCGGGATGAGGGCGCTGCTTTCACACCTTGGTCCAAACAAGGCAAACGAGGAACTTGAACCTCTATCTTCCACACCTAGGATCACTGAGAAACTTATTCATGGAGTTAAAGTACCAAACTACAAGCTTTTCTTGTAGTTTACATTTTCTTGTGCTCTGTAAAAGATGTAGTTAATTTAGCATCTGTATTTCTAAAGCATTCAAAGTATTCGCAGTTTCTTTTTATTTTATGGTTTTGAACACACAATTTTTGCAAGTGCACCACCAAGCAGCAGCCATCCAGAAAATCCAGCTTCTACACAGGATCGTAGACCAGCTTGGGTGGGAAGGGACCTTATAGATCACCCAGTTTGTTGCCTTCTTTTGGACACTAACAGTTTTGTATCCTTCTTGCACTGTGGAGCCCAAGTTGCCCAAAGGTTATGCTGCGAGGGATTTGGCAGCGAAGCCCCTGCCCTGTCCGTGGAGCAAGCGAAGCCCCTGCCCTGTCCGTGGAGCAGCTGAGCGCCGTGCAGTGCTCAGGCAGAGGACGGCGAGGAGAGCGCGGGCGCTGAGGGGTCCCAGCTCTGCCCTGCTCCCGCGGCAGGACAGCGAGCGCTCTCGCAGGGGACGGATGGCGCCTCGCTGCTCTTGGCTCGCTAGGGGAGGTAATGGCCGGTGTCTGGCCCGGAGGGGAGAAGTGGTCCCCGCCGCTGCTGCAAGCCAGGGCTGTGCTCTGAGCGCACAGAGCTATTTAAAGAAAGAAAGAAAAAGAAAGGGTGAAGGGGTTACCGCTGCGTGACCTCAGGCAGATTTGAATATCCACAGCTGAACATTGCTACTGGTGTATTATTAGACCACAGCGTGACCACAGCAGAGAAAGTCACTGCCTAGCAATTGCTACTTAAATTTTAATACAGTTTAATAGCATACATTAAACTAGGGACAGGAAGAAACTGATCTGCGATTACTCGTCACACCTGCTCACACAGGTAAATCCGTGACTGGCATTTTGAGTTCTTTACATTTAATGATACCTAAGTTGCTATTCTTTAGCAGCTCCTGAAAGCTTTTTCTTAAAACCTTACAAAGTAACATAGCAATATGTTTTCATCAGCCGGGCAAGCGGCTTTACACTCTCCTCTACCACTTGTTCAATCGAAGACCTGCAGAAAGGACACTCGCAGACCCCTCCTCACCCCGCGGCTCAGGGCTGGGGGATGCCTGGGCTGCTCCCCAGGGTGCTCCGAGGGCCTGGGACCGCGACGCGTAGGTCAGTGGCCCCAGCCCTGGGCCAGCCGCGCTCCAGCTGCCCGGCTCCCGGCCCTGTCCTCAGTCGCCGCTGCAGGCGGGGGTTTGCTTCCCATGTCGGTGCCTCTCCTCCCCTGGCTGCGCTCCCCAGCTCTCCTTCCCCCAAACCCAGCCGCGGCTTCCACCCCCGTGGTCTTCAAAGGAAGGGCAAGGCACAGCTCTTTAACTGGCCAAAAACCGGGGGCTTTCAAGTCCCTGCTCTGAAACCTGCAGGCTGTACATTTCTGTAAAGAGGCGGTCGCTACCAGCATGTACGTATGTTTATTTTTTCAGATCAGAAATGAAATATTTTTCTAGGTCTCATTTACAGAACAAAGATTTTTTTTCCCCTGGATGTTTCCTCCAAAACTCAGAGTAAGGCACATACATAGAAATTTTCAGCTTAAGCTAGTAGATTTTGAGTATCAGTGATGAGAGCAATATTAGAGAAGAAAAACAGTGAATTATTTAGTAATCATAGGGGAAGGGTGAAAAATAATGTCGGTTAAACAAGCAATAATGGTTTTAACTATCAACTTTGGTTCAAGTTCAATGTGCAAGTCACCTCAATTTCTATATCTAAGAAGAACGAGACTTTCCATAATATGATTATATAATCTATATACATGCCTAGAAAATACTAAATCCTTTTTTCATAATATTCGCAAGGATTATATGCGAACTAATTCTCAGGAAAAAAAATAATGTTTTTAAGGACGTTACAGCTAAGTTTCACTGATATGTGCACTGATAACCTAATGCTGAAAAATCAGACGTTATTTACATTAAGTCTGTGATTTTGGTCAGTATCAGAAAACCGTGCCGCCTGTTTTAACTCCAGTTCTACCCATCACACTGGAAGCTGTTCGAAATCACTTTTTTCCACACGACTACGTTTGAAGCAAAGCACTTGACCTATTTTTTGGTCTGAAGTCACAGACAACGCCTGATGTTTCACTCTGACGGAGGAGTCCACGCCTTTTCAACCGCAAGCACGTCTTTGCTCAGGCAAAGACGTTTTCAGCGAAGTTAGCTGTGGCCAGCAGCTGGAAGAAAAGGACTTTGAAAACAAACCCTTGAGAGAACTGTCAAGCTGGGAGAACACAGAGCCGCGATACACCCACCAGAGGGCTGGCACGTCCCCCGCCCGGCGTTCTGTCACAGCCAGGGGAGCGCTGACAGGCTCAGCGGGGCGCAGGGCCCTGCCCCACCGGCCCGGCCTCGTGCAGCACCCAGACCTCGCCGCCAACGTACGGCGGCTCGAGAAACGTGCCCAGGTCTCGTTTCAGTTTAGGTCTGCTCCCTGCCACGGCCACAAGAAAGAAGAATCGCAGGAATCGCCATCACCTTCTCCATCCTCGCCTCCACCTACAGAAACTCAGAATGCAAGCTTTGTGTATGATCCCATTTCTGCAGAAAAATCATACCCTCTTTCATGTGTAAAGATACGTGTTAAGAATGGCAACACAGCCATTTGAGTCAGCAGTACCACACAGAGAAGCAAGTAGACTTCTGTAATGTCTGTGGCTACTAATGGGTATTTAATTCTTTCCTTAATCTTGACGGCTTCTTTGCAGAGAGGAAGTGTTGGCTGCAATGAAGAACGAAGAAAAGCTCTAACCTAAGACTGAAGTCCTGAACCTAGCCCCCCGCCCCCAAATCAAAGCATGTTTTAAATATCGAGCAAAGCACCACCACTCGCTGTCCTTTCCAACTCCAAGCTTCACAAGCAGAAAAGCAAAGTCTCAGCTGGCAGCCAGCTCATTTAGTGCTCCTTTTTCCTCCTGTTCAGCTGAAAAGCAAAGCACAGCGTGTACCTTCTCTACTGCAGCAAAAAGAGAGCCACAAAAAGAAAAAAAAATAAATCAGCATGGACTTGGTCAGCCTCGTTACGGCACTTTCCATTCTCCACCAAAAGGGGGGGAAGGGGTGGGGGTCTTTTTTTTTTTTTTTTTTTTTTAAGCATACAGGAGGTCCTTGAACTTTCAAGGCCAACAACATATAATTTGCAGTCCTAAAATAAGCCACAAAATAGCAGCCAAATTCCCAGCTACGGCTCCACGTGCCCCGCCAGGTCGCAGGGATGGGGCGGCTGCCTCTGGCTGACACCGTCACAGCGCACGCGGAGACGCTCCTGGCCTTCCCCTGCGCGCTCACAGATTAGAAAAGTAATCCAGTCACGCTAAGTCAAGAGGCCGTAAGGTACAAAATTCAATTATAATTACAGCAGAAAAAAACATGCTGGTCCGTTTCTCAAGCTGCAACATTCCAAGACAAAGCTTTGGAAATTTAGCTTTTGGGGTTGAATTAAAGAAAATCATCATTTTTCCTAAAGAACAGGTAGACCTTTTCTGCTTCACAGAGGAAAGCTGAAAACACAGACTCAGTTCCAAAACCAGAAGACACAAATCACAAATTCAGGTATCTGTGCTCCTTCTCAAGAGCATCATGACTTGAAAACAGATGCTCAGAAGAATCTACACATTCAAAAAACCACCACCTTAATCTACTTTAAGCCAGAGGTGGAAGGCCTGGGCAGGCGAAGTCTCTCCTTGAAGCTGCCAGCACACGAGCACACCTAATTCTTCTTGCACTGCCTCAGGTAGGGGATGGAGCATGGGGGGAGAGGAGGAACACGGGAGGAGAGGTGACAGTTGTTTATTTGCTTTACAGGTAATTTAAAATATGCTAACTTTAATGTTAACATTGTAGTCCACGGAAGAGAAGGAACACAGTGTTCCTCAGTCATTTGGGGAGTTTTATGATGATATTATGCTTTAATTAGATGATGTACTTTGGCCAGTTTGTTAAGCATTAATGGACAGGTGGATGGATTCCTCAGAAGCCTTTTCTTGTTCTTAAAATATCTCGCTACTAAAGATGCTGACTTTTTTTTTTATTTTTGTGAAAGCTTACGTAGCCTGGCTTGAAGCCTTCTTGCTGATCTGCACATGAGAACACAAAACCTACTGCTTATATCGTAAGAAGTGTGAAACCACAAAATGAACTCCACGTATTCCCCAATGGGAAGACATAGCATGGCGAGAAGGATAAGCTTCACTATAAATTTAGCAATGGGAAACAAGAAAGCAAGCAATTTGAGACCAGGGCCATCCCATTCCTCCGAGCAGCTGGTTGTCAACGGCGCGGCACCCGTTCAGCACTCGGGACACACGGGAACGGCTCCGCCACCGCTGCCCTGGGAGCCAAGAGCCGATACCCGTAAGGACCTGGAACTGAGTTCAGCTGGGCTGCTCCTTCATTTTGTTTTGTTTTTCCCTGGGGGGAAATAGCCAGTAGTAGCGAGCTGGCAGTAGGCTACCCAGTGTTTGACAGTGAAATCAATTTTTAAATACAAAGTCGGCTGTCATCCAAAATGCAGACTTCAATTTTACAAAACCAGAGTGATGCATCCAAGGAAAACAGATCAGACAAAGCAACATTTCTCAGCCGTATCAATTGTGCTGTCAAAGGCAATAAAATAGCATGCTACTTTGAGGGCTGCTACCATGTAATTTGTCATTAAAAACACACGTGAAATTTAAAATATTTTTTCCATTTGCATTTCTCAGACAAACTGTGTAATTTAACAGCATTAGATTTTTCATGTTAACAATCATATTAACATATTAACAATTTTAGGTATTGGTAGTACAATGACAGTTTAAAGATTTCAGCATGTGACATGTAAATGTTATTTTAGTCCTCCACATGCTACCACATTCTGGGAGATGCATATAACAAATAATCCATGATAATGCATAGATTATGACCTGTATCTACCTTTCACAGCAATCAAAATGTCTATTTTCATTTGTTGGAACTTAAAAACAAGTCACAAAACGCTCCTTCATTAATATGTTGACATCTATTCAAAGGTGAAGACATTTTCTATCATGTGGTTTTATTTCTAGAAACATTTTTAACAGAGTGCTTTTTTGTGAAGATTATTTTGACTGCTTGCAAAAGGACTTCATCCTCAGAAGTTATGCAAACTGTATTGACACAACTACATATGCAAATTGAATTCCTCAGAAGAATGGAAAAAAAATGTGGTCTGCGGTTTATCTGGGTTTCGAGTTTATGAAGAAGTATTAAGAGTCTTCTTGTAAGTCATTTTCCAGTGCTTCTGATGCATCTCAATTTGTAGAGGGCTTCCAGCAAGCACGCACAATACAAAGTTAAAAAAATTCTGAAGTCGTACATTTACTAGGTTGCTATGTAGTGTCAGGACTGTGCCGCGCTACTTTTAGTACAAGCATTTTAGTCTCTTCCCTAGAAAGCTTTTCATAACCTATAATTCCACTTCCCACTGCATTCGCGAACACGGTATAAACAGCTATCCCACCGAACACACGGATGAAACAAAGAAGGGTTCAAGGCTCCAGGACTGCACTGTTCCTCAAAACAGGCTGAGGACTGCCTGTCTCACTACTGCTGGTGACAAGCGGAACTGGTAACTTTTTTTTTAATTATAGCTTTCTCAGACTGCAGATATGGAAGGCAGAGAAATGGAGAGGGAGGAAGGACATAGTGAAACTACTGTAGCTGAGAGATGGGTTCAGGTCTACTGCAGTTACACTTCAGTTGGTCAGAATCCTGGCCCTGTCCAGCCACGTGGGAGTGTTAATGAATCATTTTCTCCCTGTTTTGAACTTCATATACTTGATATTCACTGGAGCAAGGACAGACCAAGTCCAGTTACACATCACTGGTCTCTGCTCTGGGATACTAGCAGCTCTCTCTTTCCCCTCCTCTTCCTGTTTTCCACAAAGTATTTGGAGACGTTTCCATAGTGCTCACCCCACTTTAGTAACAAATGAACATGTACGGAGTCTTGCCAGTAAGTATGCAGAAGTAATGTGATGCTACAAAATAGGCAGTGATCTAAAAAAATATGGGTTTTATCTATTTATATCTACTTTACATTTTCTTGTAGAAAGAGTCTTTTCTGAAGATATGTAGAGGTTTTAAATCAGAATTAGCTGCAGAAACCTGCACCATTTGAGCACCACATACGTATGGCAGTAATTAAACAAGATGAAAGAAGAAAAATGATTAATCTTTTGTGAAGCTGACAGATAGTGTGGAATATAAGATTGGCTATTTAATTTCAGGCTTTTGTAATCCCATTAAACTTGCCAGAAACAAGCTAACTGCACTGTTTTACAATATTCCGGATTGCATGTACCTTGACCTTGTAAATAATTACAGGATGTTCTGAGTTACTAAAAAACAACGATAAAATATTGAAAGTCAAGTTTGCTGTATATGCGGTAGTTTCACTTTAAAACTTGAACAGCAGAATACTGTTAGGTTAACCATTTTTATAAGCATGAATAAAGGAACCTCAAAATCTATCAATTCTGGCAGATATAAATTGTCACTGTGAAGCAGCACTTCATACTGCTACACAGAAAGCATGACACCTTGGTGTTCCTTTAGTGCTCATTTTCCATTGCTTACTTGCACATTTCTGCATGAGGTCAACAAGTAAAACAAATCTCTACTGCAAAACCAGAATTTGTTGGAGCAGCTTTTATGCTCAAAGAAAAAAAAAAAGTTATGTTCTCAACATTTTATAATATGGGTTCAAGTTCAGTATTTTCATATTGCCTAAAAATAAAATAAAGGGCAAATAGGAGGGATGATCTATTGCAAACCAACATAAAAAATTGTTAAATTTTAATGAAAACTTAAACCAGACTGTCACAATTTTTATTTTATTGAATTTACTCAAATACATTCCTTACTCGGGAGACTTAAAAGACCATTTCACGTAAGACTAAAGTAATTTTTATAGAGTGTCAGAGACTTTTTAGCTAGACAACTGTCAACAAGAAAATGTCTATACACTATTCACTACTTAGAAAGACAAAAAGGTACCTACTTTTTAAGACTGCTTCTGACTACAAAATAGTGACTTCAAACTCACAAAAGCAAAATATCTTTACGTTAGTAAACAAGGCACCAAACAAACAAGTATGGGACTTGAAGAGAAAATAAAGTTTTACCTTACCTGATAAAACTCCCGAAGCCAATTCTTCTGTAAGTTTTCTGGCTGAAAAACAAACCAGAAAAAAAAAAAATTAATTAAAAATAAGAGTAATGTATTTTTATAATATTACCCCAGTACTTGTCACTTTCGTCAATGCATTCAAGTGAGTATTTTTTTCCACAGTTAAAGAAAAAAAGACATTTAAATGTTCCTCCAGGAGCTCTAATGGACAGACTTTTCTGAGTCTCCTCAGACTGACACTGAGAAGGTGCATTTTGTGTGTGACTTCACTATGTTCACCTACTTACAAGACTATCAAGCAATCAAGCCTGTTGATTTAATACTTATCAAAATACGAGCTTTTAAATTACACGCTCGTTGCCTGGATATCAACAACGCTATATGAACTGCTGATACCCAGTTTTTGCAATCTGAGGACGTAGCTTCAAATTATATGGATTTAATTCTAACAAACTGGCCCAGAGCACTACTGTGCTATTGCAGGATGTTCAAACCCATGAGAGCTCCTGCCAAAGGCAAGCTGGGAGTCCAAGATGGCTACATGAGTTACGAGACCTGAAGAAGCACAAACATAATAAAGCACAAAGTTCTGCGTTTTTAAGAAACATACAGATACAATTATGAAGGTAGACAGCTGACTTCTACCTGCTAAATACAGAAATTGCCACGACATTCACTGAGTTATATTGTCAACAAGATTCGCTAATTTCTGCATCACAGTGGGGAACACAGACCCAAATCGGCCTCTTCCCTTACAGAAATAGCAGGAACGCACAGTATTTGTTGGAGGCAGCAGAATGTATTACACTGGAAACCAGAGAGATGCCTCGTAACTGTTACTAAAGGGAGGATGACACCAGCTGGTCCGAGGCAAACATACTGGCATGAAAATTTCCATTTTGCTCTATTTTCCCATCATCTGAGCTATTTTCAAATAGTTGAATGCAACTTTAAACTTGTTCATTTATTCTGACTGCTTGTTGAATGAAGTTTCGCTCACAGGTGGCTAAAGAACTGAGCAGCCTCCCCCCGTGCTGACCCAAAAAATACTTCATTTTTGGAATGCTGAGGGGGGAAAAAGTACTACTTTCGTCCCCTGCTCTCCATTGCCCCCCTTCTGTTGATCACTCCTTGATGATTCTGGAATTCAGACTTTACTGGTCAAGAAGGCAACGTTTTCGCTCCGCAGGAGCAATCCCTTTATCTCTCGATGAACTCTCTCAGCATTCCCTAGGGAAGTTTGCTGCTGGTCCTGGTCCCTGCGAGCGCGGGGGCTGCCGGGGGCTTCTCCCCGCAGAGGGGGGCAGGCGGCTGAGCGCGAGCACCGCGACTCATCTCAGCAGAGGCCTCTGCGCCGCGCCTGAAGCCAACCGGGATGGATCTTGGCCCGAGTTCAGGGACGTCTTAAATTAATAAACATGCAGAGCAAAACATCCATGTCTCCCACCCATGCCCTTCCCCTCAACCAAACAACATCACACAAAGCCAGAATAAGGAAGCTGCAGACGCAAATAAAAACTGTAGGCAACCAAGCCAGGGATAAAAAATTCCCTCCAGAAGAATGCTGTCTCCTTAACTGCTTGTTTTCACAACTTAACCCTTTTTCTACTCATTTTGAACCTAATGAGACAACTCGGTGAGTAATAAGTAAGAACTGGAACTTTTATAAAAGCAACAAGAAGAGAACAAACCAGGAGCTGCTGTGATTTCAGGACGGTTTCTAACCTTAAATGACGACGACAGCACGGGATCTACAGGTTTTTAATCAGTCCACAAAACAGATGTCTATGGGGAACTTGCATACATGCTTTGTATATGCTTTGTATATGACCCAAACAAAAAGGCTAAATCCAAACGATCAAGAAAGCAAGACCTTAGGGACTGTGAAATTTCTAATTAAATTTTTTAGGTAGTTATGAAAGCTAGATAAGCAAGTCCTGCATTAGACCACAAGCAGACTTCAACACTGCTGTGTGTTTATTTTCAAAATGGAAACTATGGTCTTATTTAGTAGGTAATAGGCAATTTTTGTTTAAAAACAAACAAACAGAAAACCAACAAAAAACCACACTCTCCTAACTTCTCTTTACTTTATTTATGCTAGTCACAAGATGCCTCAGGGACCTACTAAGTTTCAAAAGTAATCCAAAACTGGCAGAAAACAGTCATTTGTGAAAGCCCATTAAAGAATCCTACTTTTATTTACAGCCTGGATTTACAGAAAGTGACTGACAACTTGTCATAACACCCGAAACGCCCCAAACCTGAATTTGATATAAACACGCTACAAAGTGCACGAGTCTCCACTAAGAACCTCACCTACTTTCAGTCTTTCTCTGCTAAGCATAAATCTAAATTTTTTATTCAGCATGTTTAGAAATTCTAAGTTAAATCAGTTTGCAAATCTGTAAATAACAGAACATGCTCTACAATTTATAGTACCTTTTTTTTTTCTTTTTCTGTGAGCAGAAAGTGCTACTGGTCATGGAATTTGAAGGAAGTTATTCATACTTCAGGAATCTCAGAGGATAAAAAGCACAACGTTATTTCTGCTTTTAAATGCAGCTCTAAGTAGTAGAAGCTCCCCATTTGCTCCATGACTAAGTGCCAACACTGTGAGCTTAAACATCAAGACCAGTGAGTACATCCAAGGGACGCCAAGACTGCTGCAGGGCCCTCCAACAGCTCTGCACCTACCGCCCATATGCCAGACGAGACTGTTGTCGCGAAATCAGATCAAATATTGAAAAATTGGCTAGACAAACTGAAGCCCAAGCAGCAAAAGCAATCTTTCAGATGAACAACCTGCAGAGGCTCATCACAGAGCAAAGTGATCCAAAGCTAACGCAATTCTAGTATTATTTTTTTTTGGGGAGGGGGGAGCACTCCAACTCCCCCCACCCCACCTTGCCCCAAGACAGCCCCCAGAAGACAAGCTATGGCGGAGTGCAGCATTGTGAGATCGACTGGCCATGTAGCTCTCCAATCTTCCCCACAACAAGGAGGAAGAGTAAAAACACCCAGTCCTTGGGTGTTCCAGTCCTTGTGGTGTTCTGGGACGTTGCTGTAGTAAGAGTCAGACACACAGCTAACATTTCCAGCAGTAAGATGCCATCTCTGTCCCCATGTCTTGCTGTCCCGGGGGGCCCACGGGATGGCAGCAGGAAGAAGAGACACCAAGCATGGACTCGTGGCTGAACACCAAATGCCCAGGAACAGTTCTAAACCTAATTTAGTTCTGTAAGGGGTTGTTAATTATGTCACCATGAGGAAGAACTGATGAGTCAATAAACCAGAACTAATGGCTGAGGCTTTTTGGAAATAGATGACAGCAGGTGACAAAAGCCCAAGGAAAAAAACAAAACAAAACACATTAGTAGGTGGAGAATAAAGCTTTAAAACCTCCAAAGTAATTTTGTTTGGGAACCCAATGAAAACAGGAAGGCTTGAAGAAGCAATGGCAGAAACATACAAGTCAGAGTAAGAAGAGCAGCACCAGAACATGACAGTGAAGTCCTTTAGCCCCTTGTCTCCTGACGTTACCATCTAATTAGGTCACTGGGGCTGATAGTAAGGACTCCTTTACGAAAAGCAGGAGGACTTCTGCCACGTTGGTGCTTCCCCTCTGCGAGGAATAGCTCATCCTGCCCTCAACCACCTCGCCCTTCTCCTGCAGTCACTGTCCTGACCACATCCTCGCTTTCTGTTTTTACCACTCTTGTGGTAAAACTCCGATCTAGCCCCCAGCCTCCAGCTTCTCCCTAGTCACGTCTGTATAAATTAAATAATTTAGAGTTTTGAAAGACTGGAGATGCAATCAAGCAGAAAGGTCATTTATCTCCCTTTTATTTTTCTGTCTAAAACTAGATACATCACATTTCATGACTCTTTTGACTCTTCCAGACTCTTTGGCTTTCTTCCCATCTTCTCCATGCTTTGCCCTTCATAAAATTCCCATTCATTTTGTAATATAACTGAAATTAATCTTTTCTTTGTCCTCTCTAGTGCAAAATTCTTTCACCCGTTCACTGAAGGACACCATTCACTAACCCAAACCCCGCTTTATCAGCCTTCTCGGTTCTGGCTTCTCCTACGTCCAGTTCTTCGTAAGCAGCTGTTTGCTCTGGGTCCTCTGTTCCCCTCCCCACACAGCCTCATTTCACGCCTTTGGTATCCAGCCAAAGAGCAACGTGCTCAAATGACATCGGGAAGAACGGAAGAAAGATGCCAGAAAAAGACTTACACATCCTTTCAGAAGAAGTTTCTCTTTCCTGAGAACGAAGGGATTTTGTCGCGCCCTCCCTCCTCACCCCTCGCAGCCGCTGGGCGCAGGCCTGGCGTTTCCTGCGCGAGTCCTCGTGGTCGGGGCACACCGAGACTGCTCGGGGCGGCGTTGTTGGGAGAGATTTGCCTGTTCTAAGCACGCCGTCCACGAGCTGAGTAGATGTGCACAGACCACCCACTCCAATTTACACGGAGCTTGGAAAGTTTGCCTTTATTTCAGGCGATGCAGCTGTAGCTGAGCCCTACAAGCAGCCCAAAGTCTTGGGGAGCACGAGCCTGTTTTTATCCCACCATTTCATCTAACTGCACACATTCTGAATAAAGAGAATCACAAATAGAAACCCTACCCCCAAAACCAAGCCTGACTGGAGCGCACACGGCAGAACCTTGCGGGATCTATGTTAAAATAACAGGACACGCGTACCGCGCACGGCCGCTCCCTTCACTTAAAAGCCATTCTGACCTTTTCCTGGAATTCAGAATCCCACTAAGGCCTCTTTTCATGCTGACTTTCCATTTGAAGTCTATTTGTGTCATACTGGTTACTGTATTGGTCAGACTTATAAGGAAAAGTAGTAGGCTTTCAAACACATGGATACCACATGAGTTGCTAATACCCGAAAACAAGCAGCTTTTCAAAATGAACATACAAGCAGTCTCTCTTCTCCCCAGTGTTTCCATTTCCTACGAAATTATACCCTGCAGCCAAAAGAAAGCTTTAAGTCTGTTGCAAGAATATGTTCATACAGGGAAGCAGTCTTTTCAAAATAGGGAAAAGAAAAAAATATATTTAGGAAGGGTAAGAAATCTTTCATTAAAAAAAAAAAAAAGATAAGAAATAAAAGGAGAAAGAATGAAACAAAACCAAATTAACAGCCTGGAAAAATTCTTTTTGGTTTCGTTCGGTGGAAAATGGAAAAAAAGTAGATGAATTATAGAAAGCAGGTTCTATTTTGTGAAGTTTATTTTTAGCTAATAATAGTCTCATTTTTTAAGGAAAAAAAATCTTGACTCACTTTTTGAAAACTCGCTGAGCTTCCAACGAACACAGAGAACTGACTGATTGGACTTTGCATATCGAGCTGAACAAAAGGTACAAACAAACTAATTTCTACATGCTTGAACTGAATGTTTCTAAGAGTCCTATGTTGACTAAGGGATTCCCTAAAACCTTTATTTTGAAACGGTTTCTTGGCATTATACAGCAACACAATTGGCCCTGCAAGTCATATATTCTAGGCATGCAGTCTCAGGTAGTGCCCACAGCCTTTTTAATCTCTTCCCTTCAACCTATGCTGCATTCAGACCAAAAAAAAAAAAAAATGCAAATGCAGGCAAAAATACCCTCTATTTCTATATTTGGCTTTCTACTTATTTATTGGAAAACAAAACCTCTAATACAGTTCTGTTTGATCACAGTTTCCAGGTTTATTCAAATCATTGCTTTCAGGTCCAACAATATTACCATTACAGCTGTTTTGCTAGAATTGTTTAGACTGTGATTTTAGACTAAGATTTTTGATCTTCTGCAGCATCTTTAGAAGTGCACTGAACTCCTTGCCATTTGATTTAAATGATTTTTTTATTATTTGATTTAAATCTCTTGCTTATCTTCCAGTGACCTTTCACATTGTCCCACTGCAACGCTGTACATACCAAACCCCGCAGAGGATGCTAAGGAAAATGCACACCAAGAAGGCAGCACTGTTGTGGCACTTTGTACCAAGCTTACATTCATAGCTGACCAACACAAAGATGATAACCTGCGTATTACGTTCGTATCGCTGGCACACCAGATTTCAAAATCGATATAGACAAACCAACTGGAATCAACAAGGAAAAAAATTACTTGTGAGTCTAAGATAAAGCACAAATTCTACCAAATCTGAACCGTTACTTAAATACTACGTTCTTATTGCATGCATTTGCACAACTTCCACGTACAAATTCAGTGCTGCTTAGGTCAATGTTTCTGAAAGCTTGCAGTTCTCCCAAGTAGCAGTACCAAAACAGTCCCCTCTGGCTGCCATTACCCTCATGCACGGATGTGAGCGTCACTAAGTTCAAGACACAAAAGCATGGGAGAAGTAATAGAATATTAGATCAATTAACACAGTTGGAAAAAATGGGGATTTATACACACACACTTTACAATGAGTTTAAGATAGTTTTGCACCTGGATTTGGAAAAGCAGTGGCTTGTTGAATGCTGAATTAAAAGAAATAAGAAATAAACACGGAAGTTGGGACAAAATAGAGTATTACAGGGCAGGAGGAAGAGACTGTTGCCCGCCCCTCCTATTGCCTGGGAGGCTGGATTGCAGCTGCTGAAAGGAACAATGCAGAAGGTGAACACTGGGAAGAAAAGAAGGTCTGTGCTGTCTCGGTGGGGATACATGCTGTGACGAGGGAAGGTGGCAGAATTCAGAGGACAGCAGTACGACAGTGGGACAGACTAATGACTGCCCCCTGTGGGATTAAGCAATGCTCAGCAACACCAGACCCACTGAAGTATTTGGTTGGTATTTAAGGACTGAGCTGACTGGTGCAGTGACCTCTCAGAAAGGCACTTTCTCGGTCTCTCCTGTCCAGCCTAACCTGCAATGCTGATAGATGAGCATCTATTAAAAACGAAATAAACCCCTCAGCATCTATTAAAAATGAAATAAACCCCTCGTTTGTTTACTCTCTTCTCTGTTGATCTCCCTTCCTGTGAATGGGTCTAAATCCAGACACAATGCACGGTGAGAATACAAAAAGAAACTGAAGCTTCCTGTGGAGTAATGCAGAAACCATACTGCTCACAGCCTCGGCAAGGACAAATACTGCAGAAAAACAGATGAAGCAGATCTCTAGAGAATCTGAGACAGATAAATGAGCCATGGATGGCCCAGAGAGCCTTGCACTCGTTAGCATGCATCTCCAGCAGAAACAGCAGGAAAACCTAGAGCTTGGACTTCCCGTGAAAAAACATCAGAAGCTCTAAGAAAAATACTAAACACCTACTACCTGTTGGAAGCTTGTGTGTTTCCAAAAAAACTGAGGCCGTGTACAACCTACATCTTACACGTTAGAAATCAGCACCTCTTGAAACAACAGAAACTGCATGTACCTAAATTGTAAGAGACACTAAGAGACAGAGCTTCCCAGCCTGGGATGGTGCATCCCAAACCCAGTTACACTCCCTTAAACCCAGGAAAGTCAACCTGAAACAATCACTGCAAAAGGTAGCCTGTTAGAAAGAGTAAATATCCTGTCTTGGCCATACCTCAGGGAAACATCAGGAACCACGTAAAGGAACTGAAAGTGACAAAGCAGTGATCAAGCGATTTGAAAGGAGCTGGAGGTAATAACTGATGCATTACAGCTGACACCAAGACCAATATCAGCCTCACCTGCGATAGCACAAGGCAGGGAAGGGGAAAGAGCTGCTTCTCTAACTAAAAAGTAATGGTAGCACATACTGTTAGAACTAAAATCTAGAAAAGACCTTCCAAAATTTGAGGACCTCATTGACCTTGAAACCAATCTAACATATGAGAAGACCCCCAAACCAAAGCCACAAATCCCCACAAGAACAAGAGCAGCAGCTAAAACAAGTTCTAGTTCTTCAGCAGCTTCAGCTGATGAGGCCAATGCCATAGCACTGCCCCTCTTCCCATGCTCCCCTCCCAAAAAACTTGCCACTGACATTAGACTTCAGTAACTGTGCCTTGCCCTGCTGGAACCAACTGAGCTCTTGTCAAAAACAAATGTTTTTGACAAACTTCCAGCTTCTGAGTTGCCAAGATACTGTAACGTGACCTGAGGTGCAAAGGCACAGTTTGACAGTGAAATATGCAGAACACAGGCCGGTAAGAAATCCTCTCTGGAGATCTCTGTATGATACACGAATGGAGATTGTTCCGCCTATCAGTGTGCAGAAAGAAAACTACACGAACAGCAAGCACAAGAAAGGTATCAGAAGAAACACAGTCTTCGTTACAGGAAGCGGAAAATGAACCTAAGTCTTTGGGATTCAAGGGGAAGCTGTGAGAAGCCTTCTGCAGAAAATGGATTAACACTGCAAGTAGAAAATACCTGGCCAGCGGAAGGGAGCCGAGGTTTTAAAAGGACTCTGAACGGCAGCCATGTGCCGCACGGGGCAGGAAAGCACCGCTGTGCCTCGCCGCGCGAATTGGCGCTGACGATGGGCCCAGGGCTGCTGCCCTCGTGGAAATAGTCACCAAACTCTGGCACCTGCAGAAAACTGCTTTGGGGTAACATCTGACTGCCTGAATGCACAATTCCAGAGAAAGCGAGAGCACGGCACTGCACGCACAACAGCGAGCGCCCACAGGGTCTGCGACGGGGGAACGTGTGCGCAGCAGCCAAACGGGCACCCGCAGCAGCAGCGAGCCCACACGCGGCCCGGGGCTGGAGGAGCTGCAGGTGCCTCCCCTGCACGGCGCCTGGGGCCCGGGACACCACGGAGCGGGGCGGCACCTCACATCCAGCGGCAGGGCGACAAGGCTGAACGTGGAACGACAGGGACTTCACCGCAGTGAGGATGAATCTTTCCAGGGGGTGAACAGCAGCTCCGTACAGGAAGGGTATGATAGTGAGGGGAGGAAGCAACACGAACACGCTGCACTTTGAACAGGACTGTGAATTTTCTTTCCTGCCCTGGGGTTCTCAATTTGAATATTCAGGAGTCCCTCCTAGAGTCCGCTGGCATAAAAGAACAAAAAGTCCAGCCAAGAATACCATTCAAAGATTTATTTATTTATTTTTTTTTTTTAAAAAAAGCAAACCACTCGTTGCCAACAGAAAAAATAATAGCTTATATGACAAACTTGGAAGTGGTGACCTAAATTGGTATGAGTGTACAAACAATGCTTGAATTTAATAAAGGATGATTCAAAGGCAGTGACTGAAAGGAACCTACCACTCACATGAACAACTAATTCTGAGGAAAAGCTTATGAACTGCATACGATGATACACTGGTTAGCAGCACAGCATTTTTAACTCCAGAGCACGACGACGGAACTGCACGCCAGGCGTATCGCAGCCATACAGCACCGGAGCCGGGCACGGGCACGGCACCGCGCCGCCTGCTGCAAGGTCCGGTCCCCGCCGACCTCGGCCGGCAGCACCGCCCGCGCACGTAACGGAGCAGCCCGCCATCCCTACGTGCCGTTCCTTAGCAAGGCTCCAGCTCAGCAACTCCTTTCAAACAAGCTTACGTCCGTCCCTGCTGGAAGCAGCGGATCGTGCCGGAGCGTTTGGGTGCTTTGCAGAAGGAGACCAGGGCAGCAGCTCCCACTCGCAGCAGTTTTGGGCCACGCCAGCCCATTTGTCAGCTGAAGGCCCGTGGCGCCGTCGGCGCGTCTCTCGTGGCAGCCGGCAGAAGCCTCTGGGCACTGCTGAGGCCTGCGCCTCGTGTCGCGGAGCAGCACCCTGCAGCACGCCCCGACACGCGCTTCGGCTGCAGTACGGCGCCGGGCAGGGCGCCTTCGTGCGAGGAGCGCTGAAAGCCCCGGGCCGAGGCGCTGAGCGGCCTCGGGAGCACCGCTACGGGGGCTGAACCGCCAGCGCTTGCCTCCCGGCCTCCCCAGCTCTTCAGCGGCACGCCCGCCAAGCCCTCGGAAGCACGGTCCTGGGCGCTGAAACAAGCCCCAGTGAAAACACGCAGCCGTTCTCCCAAACACCAAAACGCCCTTCTGATACTCTGCCTTTCATGTTAATTAGCCAACATGCTGCTTTAATCATCGAGTTTTTTAATTGCCTGATAAGCTGTAAGCCAACACCATGAGAGACATCATCTCTCCCTAGCTCATACAGTGTGACTGTCTTAAATGGGCAATGGTGATGCGGCATTCACTGCGGTCCTGGGCTGCAAACAAATAAACAACAACAAAAAAAGCAAACATTTCCCCTTTTCCTTTACAATGTTAATACTATTCACACATGTATATATATACACACACACGAATGAACGGAAACCTAGTAAAGCAGTAGATTTCAGAAAGGTGCATGGTAAGCAAAACCACATACATGTGGTTAATCCAGTATCTGAGAACAACAAAAGATTTCTCTCAATGCTAGTAAAGCTCAGCCTTCAATTTTGAAATTCCCACTCCATAATTATTCGAAGATACACATTCTTTCATGCCTGTAATTTAACTCTACTAGGAAAAGTGATTTTCTTAGATTGCGTTACACCACAAAGCAACAATGGAGTTTTACACTTCCAGAAATTTTTGTGTAGAAAATATTGTATATCTGATGGCAACAAGGCCATATTTATAGAATCACAGAATCATTAAGGTTGGAAAAGCCCTCCAAGATCATCTTGGTCTAATCTTTGTCCGCATTCTACATGTAAGAAAAATCCAGCCAAGTACATTGCTGAACATTGGTAGTTACCATGCTGTGATTTGTAAAGAACTGCAAAGACTTGAATAAATAATTAAAACAAAACAAACAGAGAAACAAACAGGAAAAAAAAAAAAAAAAAAAGAACCTTAAATATATCCTTACACTAATGAACTCAGAATATGTTTCAAAGTTAACTTTTATTACCGACAACTCACCAGAAGATTAAAGGATCTTGGATATTTGAATAACTGGTGTATTAAGAGTATTAACAACAGCAGCTAATCCAACACCCTGTATTTACAACCCCACGCAAACTATAATTGCTAGCAAATAGAAGGGATTAACTGTATTAATACACTCAAGTTTTCCATTATTTAGTATCTTGATCTTGGAATGGCCTAAGAAAACCTGGCATTATGCTGAAAACAAGGTTAAATAAAATAAATCCATTCCTGCACATAAATAGATAAAAAATTCAAGCTCTGCCAATATTCACAATAATAACCACCACCACGGTCTATCTTATATATTTGTTTTAAATCACATCTTTAAAAATTTCCCCAGGCTGAATATAGATAGTAATTAATTATCTCCATAACAACTTTTTTAATGTACATGGCATGAAAACAGCTGTTTTTTAGGATCCAGTTTCAAAAGTTAATTCTACTACATAATCCAGCAACCTTCTTTCCAAATCCCACATGAAAAACTGCTGAGCAAATGAACTTTGAAAAGTGACATAAGACAAACAAAGCCACTGCACCCCAACAGCAATGAAAGCAGAATTTACTCGTCAATCACCACTTTTTGAGAGTCTCGCTTCGCTCCCAGCACCCTGAGGCTGCGCTGTCCGGACTCGCACTGCCCCACCGGCACGGGCACGGGCAGCGCCCCACCGTGCAGATCTGGCACGGTCAAGCGGTGAGCGACTAACGGGTCTGCTTTGTGCGGTGGTGGATCTGCCCACTGCAGGTAACCCCCATGACCTCCGAGGAGCTCGGCAAGCAGAGATCTTCCTAGCAAGCCAGGTAAGCAAGAGAAGTCAGAAAGGAACGAGTGGAAGAAAGAAGAACAGAATCCATGTTGGTCACTGACAAGAGCCTGGTCAGCGAGATGCACTGAGCGCTGAATGCCTAGCCTGCAATAAAGCCTGCCACCATGCCACCTGAATGTCATATATACACGTTTTAACAAGGACATAGTTAAAAACTCCAGAAACGTTTACCTCCATAGTTCCTAGCGCGTAGAGAGTACACAACAGTGCGAACGGCCACTACAGCTGAAGACCGAAACAGATCTTCCCATAGCATAGGTTTTATGGCATCTTGAAAACGTCCTGTGTGTTTTAGTAAGTCTGTTGGCTGTGACAGAGGTACAATAGTATAAAATCTTGCCTGAAAGCAGGCAAATGCTAGACAGTGGTCTCCAACAGTGTTCTCGAATTTCATTTTGAACTTCACTTTCAACAGGAAGAAGTGAAAGCAAATTTTTCCCCCTTTCACAGATTTATTTTTTCCTAGCAGACACTATAGGACACTTTCAGAATTAGTCACCATCTTCCACTCCAACTTGCTTACTTCCAGTCTAAGAACATTCAAACTTTTCTTACCCCAAACTAAAAAGTGAAATCTAGCAAACCAGAAGCAATACTGGAAAAGCAAAGGAGGAAAACAAAACAAAACAAAAACCCTACACACACTCACACACAAACAATACACCAACCTAACACAGGCTGCAGCAACAAACACGTCAGATTCCTTAGCTTTACCTTTGTTCAAACTACAGTCAGGTCTTCTTCTGAACTAACGGAATCATACTCAGGAACACGGAATACCCGGGTTGGAAGGGACCCACAGAGACCATTGAGCCCAGCTCCTAACGCTCAGCCTGCTCTGCTCGGGGCTGAACAAACCAAGCACATACTGTTGTTTCCAGGCCAAAATCACATGGATTTTGCCAACTACGCCACATCGTATTTTACCCTAAGGAAGAACCTGAATCAATGGTGCCCTGCTTCGTGTTACAAAACTGGAAGGGACTATTTTTGTTTTTAACAGTCCCCCCATCCACAAATAAAGCAAAAAGACAAAATTGATACCTACAGTGCTGTATAAAAACATTTAGATATAGCTACTGAAGAAGTATTTTCCATCACATACATGGAAGAAACAACTATTCAAAACTTGACTTCAGCTGTACAACTCTGATGTGGAGTCATTGCCTCTGGGACAGAAACTTCTAAACATGTAAAATCCCCGTCTTGGCACATGAATCCCACTACTGCCAGCTGCAAGGCAAACTAATTTTTAGCAACTAACACATAAGCAGGTAAAAGTGATTTTATGTCTGCCTTCCAAAGGGTAACTAAGACCTAGAAAAAAAGTTGTACTATTACAGTATCTGCAGACCAAAGCCTAAATATGGACTGAATACTCCAGTGTATGAGAAAGATTAGGCCGAGTCATTATGTTTATAGACAAAATCCTACTTCTCCACTTGTAAAAATAAGCTTTTTTGTTTTAAAAATAGCATCATGGATATTTTGGCTAATTTGATTAAACTAAGAAGTTGGAACGTGTTACATGCAGAAAAAATGCAAAGTTACACGATTGCTCACTTCTGTAGACAGGAGCTTCCCTGAGACAAAGCCCATAGAGTTCTTTGACTCTGTGCTCATGTACATACCAACGACTGCAGGCAATAAATGATCTCTCCTTGGGAAGATCGACAAGCTAAGTACTTTTTGACTGGCAGTGACAGTCCAAAGCTTTCCTAGAACTGCTACAGAACTGATTCCAGGACTAACACACCAACAGCGTGCAAGCTGTCGGTGATGCAGCTCCAACGTATCCTATTACATCAGCAGAGATCTTTTGTGCCAAAATACCATAGTCCTAAGGGTGGCTGTCAGTTTTCTGCCAAGTGAAGCATGGGAGATGCCAAAATGTAGTTCATCACACTGATACAGAAATACGTAGTGATCTAAACATAAGCATGCGATAGCAGAGGCGACCATAAGAAACCTGCTTACATCTTATTTCAGCAACGGAGCACTGAAGAAGATATTTAGAAATTAATTTCATTTTCAGAGAGAGAGTGGGTCTTTTTATTTTTTACCTGAACTGATGTGCATGTTTCTGTACCATGTGCATCTTTGATCAGAGGTCCTAAAATTCACAAAGGTTACTCAAAGTTTTGTTCAGAACTACGATACGAAAAAGCCAAAGTTGTTTTGGCTTCATGGAGAGGGAGTCTGGCAGCGAGTATTTAGAACTGGACTGCATTTTGCTGAAGAATGACAACCTCCTGCCAGCAAACCACCCACAAATGAGTAGCGTAACACTTTGTCGAGACAAAGTCCATCTGTCTGCAAGGCGCAGGTCGGTGAGACACACGTGCTTCATCAGGAGCAAAACAAGAGCTGACTCCCAGGAGCTTCGTGGTACCAAATTCCAGGCACTGGGCACCCCAAGCAGAGCATCTGTGGATTAGGGCTCATGAGTCACCCGAGTGGCAGGCATGAAGCACTGCTTTATAGGGCCATTCTGCCCCGGTCACCAGCATCGACAAAAAACAGGGCACCAAGCAATGCTAATTCAAGTGGGTGTCAGGACCCTATTTCCACACAGACGGAGGGCAGACCTGCTGCCCCGCCACCAGAAACACAAAGCTGGTTTTCAGCCCCGGTGAGACCAAGGATCTCTGCACGCACGCAGCGCCGAACTTCTGGCACGTGGCTCCCCACGGCCCGCTGTGCCCAGGCTGCTATTAGCAGTGGGAAAATGAGTCAGCGGTGCCAAATTCTGTCCCGGCAATAAGTTCAGACCAGGCTGCTCCAGGTTCCTAAGAAGCCACTGAACACGCGAGCAACGCGTTACCGGGGCACTGCCTGCAGATAAAAGCAGGTACCAACAATTCAGCAAGGTCTCACCCGCTGCTCAGCCTAGGAGAAGGGACACAGAGCAGTCACCCTGACAGGGGAAACTGCGGCAACCTCTTCTACTGCTGGTGTCACCACCAGTTCTCCTTAAGCAAAATCAAAGGCTTGTGATTTTGCTTGATAAAGGAAGGAAAAAAATAAAATAAAAATCCCCCCTCCACACTCCCACAGGAAGCATCGGCTGACCTGCGTGCACTGTTACAAGGTTATTATAACGTCAAGGAGGTTGCATTTATGGAAATTCTGGAATTTACATAAATTTACTGAAATGAGCAGAAACTGAGCAATAGGTAAGAGCTAGTGTAACCAGCCATTTGTTCGTTATTGCACAAGAACATAGCAGGGAATATCACAAGCCTCTACCTTCCGAAAACATACTACTACGCCTAAACGCTGAAGTGACCTACTACAAAAAAAAAGTAAACTCCAAAAATCACATGGATAGCATTAAATTCACAAGCTCTGGTCCTCCTGAGGGACTATATCCACCCCAGTATCTGTTGGAAGGACAACACAGCAGGGCACAAGCAACTCAGGAGATTCCTGGAACACACTGATGAAAACTTTCTTCTCCAAGAAGAGGTGCTGCGCCGGACCTTGCTCCTTCTAACACGGAGGAGCTGGTGGGGAACGTGAAGGGCGAAGGCAGCCTTTGAGTTCAAGAACCTCAGGGCAGGGAGGAGGCTGTACAGCAAGCTTACAACTTCAGGAGAGCAGGCTCTGGCCTCCTCAGGGATCTGCTTGGTAGAGAACCATGTGATAATACCCTGCAGTGAAGAGGTGCCCAAGAAAGCTGGTTAATATTCAAGGATCACTTCCTCCAATCTCAGGAGCGATGCATCCCAACAAAGAAGAAATCAGGAAGAAAACACCAGGAGGTCTACACGGCTGAACAAGGTGCTCCTGGCTACTAAAACACAAAAAGGAAAACATACAGGTGGAAGCAAGGACAGTAACTCGGGAGGAGTATAGAGCGATTTGTCAGAGCAGCCAGGGATGGAGTTATGAAAGCTGCAGTCCTGGTAGAACTGAACCTGGCCACAGACAACAAGGGCAACAAGAAGGGCTTCTACAAGCACATCAGTGAAAAAGACTAGTAAAAAACATGGGCCTTGTCCTTAAGGAATCTCAACAAGTTCAACAAGGAGAAGTGCAGAGTCCTGCCCTGGGGAGGAACAACCCCAGGCACCAGGACCTGCTGGGGGCCACCCAGCTGGAAAGCAGCTCTGCAGAACAGGACCTGGAAGTCCTGGTAGACACCCAGCTGAACACGAGTCACTGAAGCACCCCTGCCACGAAGGCGGCTAATGGTATTCCTGGCTGCGTGAGGCAAAGTCTTGCCAGCAGGCAAAGAGTGTTGATCCTTCCCCTCTGCTCAGCGCTGGTGAGGCCACACCTGGAGTGCCGGGTCCAGTTCTGGGCCTCCCAGTACAAGAAAGACCTGGACATGCTGGAAAGGGTCCAGTGGAGGGCCACCAAGGTGATCAAGGGACAGGAGCACCTTTCCTATGAGGAGGGGCTGGGAGAGCTGGGACTGTCCAGCCTGGAGGAGGCTCGGGGGGATCTCATCAGTGTGTGTAAATACCCAAAGGGAGGATGCAGGGAGGACGAAGCCAGGCTCTTATCAGTGCCCAGTGCCAGGACAAGAGGCAATGGGCACGAACTGGGACACAAGAGGTTCCATCTAAACACCAGGAAGCGTTTCTGTACCGCGTGGGTGGTGGAGCACTGGCACAGGCTGTCCAGAGAGGTTGTGGAGTCTCCTCCTTGGAGATGTCCAAAAGCTGCCTGGACACGGTACTGGACACCTTATTCTGGGTGTCCTTGCTAGAGCAGGGAATTGGACCAGATGACTTCAAGGTCCCTTCCAACCCCAACCAGTCTGTGATTCTGTAAGATAATTAGGTATTTACAGATAGCTTTTCCATTCAAGCACTCTTCCTGTTGTTAGGGAGAGGCAGAAGTGAAATTTACTGCTGTCACAGGAATGACCTTTTTTCTTTTTTCCTTCTTCCTGCCTGAATTTCAGCCTCCACAAAAGCTAAATCGGGGAAAAAAGCCACCAGTTGTTTAAACAAGTAAATATTGTGACACTTATCACTGGTCCCCGTTTCCTGTTTGTTTCCAAAGACTGCTGGTGAAACAGGCCTCTGATGCAGCTGCATTCTTTGCACCCTCTCACTTGGTTGCTGCGCTCTCTGAGCTCAGCGTTACCGGCTCACCAGATCTGCTCTGCTGCCTTAGGAAGCTCCCTTAACCTGTTCACAGCACCGGCCGCAGGGACTAGGGGCAATGCAATCACAGCAGCTATAACAGATTAATTAATACCTGCTACAGCTGCACCCGATCCATCCCCCGGGGGCCTGGCAGGACTGCTGGGGTCTCTGTGCCACGTTGCTCCCTGCAGGGCCCCAGGGCAGGTAGCTCGGGGACACGTCTGGGTGTTTGGGACACTTCCAGGGACAGAGCACCACAGCCTTCCTGGGCAGCCTCACAGCACACGACAAGCTTTTTCTCATCTTTAAATAGTATTTTCTGTGTTTCAGATCGTGCCTGTTACCTCTTGCTGACATGGGACACCACCGAGCAGAGACTGGCTCCTGCTCATTTACTGTCTTAGCAGAGATCAGGGAACGCTGACAAAAACTAAGCTTCCTTCAGAAAGGATTTTTTTTTTAAGCAGAAAGAAGGTCAACCCACGGTGCTCTCAGCCAGCCAGATACAAAGAAATGCATCCTTCAGCCACCATAAAACATTAACACAGGGAGCACCAAGAATCTTGCCTTAATAAGGACTTAAAGTCCTCTAACAAAACAAAACAAAAAAGGTGGGGGAGAGGGGTAAATGAACTAAGAAGCTTGCTATCTCACACTCGGTTCCTTTACTCTGCCTCAGCAGCCTGCCGGCTCACGGCGAACTGTTTGACCTGCCTTGGTGGCTTACTCCTTAGCACCTCATGAAGTACCAACCAGGGGAGCAGGCTGCCCAGAGAAGCTGTGGGTGCCCCATCTCCGGAGGTGTTTGAAGCCAGGCTGGACGGGGCTTTGGGCAGCCTGGGCTGGTGGGGGGGTCCCTGCCACGGGAGGGTGTTGGAACTGGATGGTCTGTAAGGCTCCTTCCAACCCAAACTACTCTGTGATGGCTGGTGGGGATGACGGCCAGCCCCTCGGCCACCAGCGCTAGGAGCATCTTTCTACCCCTCCGCTTGCAAGACACAAGAGCAGCCTTTGGCTTCTCGTCCTCCACCCCGTTCCAAAGCCGTCCGGCACAGGGTCTTCCTTTCTGGACGTCACTGCCCCAGCCACACGTCCTGGCCCCAGGGCGTCCCTCCAGCCATACCCACCAGCTGGGAAACGCACAGCCATTGGATGGATTAAAATAACATGCAAAACCTCCCAAGTTCCTACTTTCTAAACAAATCAGGCAGCCCATATTTAAAGAGAGATTTCTACCCCAGATGAAGGACTTGCAACCGACCGGCATTCATGAAGTTGCACAAGCAGAAGTAAGAACTTTTCATCCTTTGGCAAAATGGCACAGCTCCTCTGGTTTTGTCCCCTTTCTCCCACACTGGGATACATCTGCCATTTCAGCAATTTTATTCTGAAGACTATTCTTAGAGCTATTAATGAGGGTGAGCGAAACCGTTGAGATTCAGTAACTTCTAGCACATAGAGCAGTATCAGCCAAGGGGCCGGCTTCTCGCAGTCTGTCCTTTTGTCCGTCTTTCTGCATTGTGAAAGCTGACTTTCCTCCTTGGTGGTGGGACCCTGCGGCATTTCCGCTACGCTACGTGGCACAAAGCCGTGTTACAGAGACATACGTGGGGCACAGGAGGGCAGCTAACCTCAGCACAGGCACTATGCATCCGCAAACATCTATAAAACCGCGAAGCAATGTTGGCTTGTTAGTTCTGGACAGCTGTAGTCTTAAACATCATTTTTAAGTGGTGGTGTTCCCCGTCTTCCAAAAGAAGGCCTAATTCAAGCTACAGAAAACACATCGAAAATTATTAAGGGGATGGTTATGGAGAGCAGGAATCTTTTCTGCTAGTGGATATTATCCAGGTTTCTCATTTAACATTTTTTGCCATTACATTCAAAGTAAAAGTCTACTCTCATGTGCATGAGTTTCCACAGGAAATCCTGCCCTTCGTTCACTCTTATCCCTAAAGAGAACCATTTCCTTTCGTTTGAAAGGCAACTGTGTTTAGTCCTATGCCACAGTGAATACTTTTCAAGTACTAAATATAGATTCTCAAGGAAGGAAATATTAGGCAGGCAACAAAAGCTAGGAACGTTAGTGTGCACTGTGTCAGATGGTGCAGACTCCCTGAAAAAAAGCATCGAGTATGAGAACACATGCAGTGTTAATAAAAAAACTGCGGACTAATGAACAACAGAGATTATGAACACCTCTCGACTTTGAGAAAATTAACAGCAGCTTAAAATAAATAAAAAAAAAAGCATGCGCAGTTCAGAAAGATACCTTATTGGCACCTGGCCTCACTTTATTAGACTGACAGATGCTCTGTGACAACAGCCATATAAACTTCTTACACCTTATATTTTTAAGCCCAGACTTAGGCTATTTCTGTTCCCAAAAATGGAAACTTCACAGTTAATTTGCATGACCGGGACAGATGCATATTGCTCCTTTGCAGACACTCCACCTATTTACATGAGCAGCATTTATGTTACGTAGAGACTGTAGATAGCAGTGTTCTCCAGGGCGGCCATCGAACGTCTCATCTCTTTGCATTGACCTAAAATGCACCGCAGCTGCAGAGCAGAGACCAAACACCTAACGCAGCTTTGCAAGCAGCTGCTGCGTGACCTGCCTGCGGGTTTTCTGTTTGTTTTGTTGCTTGTTTCTGCTTCTGGAAGTCCCCCACGCTGAATAAGGCAAGCCTCCAGCACACAGCCGCCGGTGTCCCCCCTTCCCTGCAGAACTCCCCGCAGCCCCAGTACAGCCGAGTACACGCGCACACGCAGCTTCACTTGGGACAGCGAAACCTTCTGCGTAGCTGGGCTACACAGAGCGAGCTGTTTGTGACATGGCTCCGGGGTGATCCCACAGCGTGGGCAGCACCAGGTGATTTAAGCTCTGCCTTCACACTACTCCCTCTCCGTGCCGCACGCTTCTTCCAGCCCGTCCCCGCACAGAGCCTTCCCCAGCTCCCGAGCCCGCGGACGCATGCTCAAGACCTCTCAATGAGAAAAGCAGAGAAAAGAGTTTTTCTTCCGTAAAGCAAGCACCTACTTGAGTTCAAAGTGAAGAGCCAATGCAGAACTCTCCACTTGCACCCAAAAAGGTCCAGTAAAAGTTACTCCAGTATGATGTCAGAGTACAATCAGAAGTCACAAAATGAAGCTTAATTTGTTCCCCGATTCTACCAGATACGGATAAAATGTGACAGCTTCACCCAGTAATGAGCTTTTCCAGATGAGCACATGCAACGATATTCCCAGCACAGACTCTCTCCTCTATGGCAGGGAAGGAATACTTGTGCAGTCACCACAACTGCTCCCACCCATATCTTTCAGCTCTGATGCTATATCCTAAAAACCACAGTCTTGGCTTTGTCTTCATAGACCTTTTTTACCTCTTTTAATATTAAAATGTTGATACATTTATCCTATTTCCACTTGTCTTTGACTCATGGAAACACTTCAAAAACTGTTACATTAAATTAGAATTTAGCAGGACAGAACAAATTCCATAAATATCCCCCCCCCAGTATCACTATGGATACAAGAGATAAGATTATGACGACTACCACCAGAGGGAAGTATCGAAGCTTTCACTGCACTCAGGAGGATCTACAATCCTGGCACAACCTGAACAAGTTTGATTTTAATATATTATTGCCTTCTTTTCCAAATAAAATTATCATGCTGACAATGCGCTTGTTGGCGTGGACGGATTAACCGATGAATCGAGCTATGTTCAAACAAGCACAACCGGTGAGTAGTGGTGTAAGAAGCATTAAATACCTACATAACTTGGGAAAAAACAATGCCTGGAAAGGAACTACCATAAACTGGTATTTCAAGAATACTGTGAAAGCAAAGTTCGTTAGTTCCACGGCATTGCTGATAGCTTTCAGTCTTAACTTCCCTCAGAACTTTCCCTTAGTAATAATGTATTATTTCTGTAATTTTCAATGCATCTCTACAAAAAATGGAAATTGAGCTAAAACATTTCTAGTACTACACCTGACCTCACACTCACGGTTTTGGTTTGTTTGTTTTTACAGAATTAGGGCCCAGAAAATCTCTTTTTACAATGCAGATTTTTACAATGTTACGGTGAAGGATCACATCAGCCAGTAGGCAAACGGCACAGAGATCAAAATGTTTTTATAACATACCCACCGAAGTTAACTGACTACCTGCAAAGCCGCAGGTTACCCGAGAACCACGGTTACTGCTCTTCAGGCCATGCAGCACGGTACCAACAGCCAGCTTACAGCATCAGGCGTGCGGCAGCAAACGTGTGCCGTTGGCTCCCACGGCCGTACGGATTGTCTCACAGTACGCGGCAGTTTTGCTTTGGGTTTGCAATACATGTTTTTTTTTCTTTTAAACTCCAAAGGCCATGAGTGATAACAGGGTACCTCAGTTACTATTCCCGTGAAAAAAGTAACTTCTCACTGCAAGACACAGAAAGAAACTTGAAAACATAATGCTTGTGTTCTCTAAAGCGTAATAGCCAGAAAGCAAATTAAAACAAAAACATCAAAAGCTCGTGCTCTGCAGCCTGCTGCAGAAGTTAGTTGCAGTACTGGCTCCCACCAGCCAGGCTGGGGCTTGGAGACGCCCCCCCTGCCGCACCGGTTATCCTGCGGCTCCCGTTGCCAGTCCACAAGGACAGAAACACCTCCAACTTCATCCCCAGGCGTGAAAATAAAACTACGTTCACAGCATGAGCAGTGATATGACAGCACAGCTGTGACGAGCTTGTGATCAGGGGTATTACTTCTGGAAAATTATTTTTCAAAATTTCTTTTTGGCAGAAATGAGAAAGTTTATTTACTATGCTTTGTAATACTAAGTGTGCCAAAAATATGTTTAAGTAGCACTGATTTCATGCAGATAAAGTCACGAAGGGGAAAGTAGGGCAGTGATCTGGATTCAGAACAAGACTGCTCTTACATAAACAATGGCAGATATGTAAAGAAGCAGAGTGGTTGGGACAACAAACAGCTTCGCTATTAAAGCAGAAGGTGAGCAAGTTCTGCTACCTAGTCTACTGCCCCGGGCAACTTTCCTTCCCGGTCTCTGTGATCTGCTTCCCATCTGATTGCACTCCCCCATCCACCGTTGCTTTGACTCAGGGCAGTTTCTCATGTCACGTTTCCCAGCTAACACTTGGCAGCTGCACCTCCTGTTCTCATCTTCCAGACACCGCCTGCAACGTGTCTCAGCTCACCTGGCTCGTGTGAAATCCCAAGCCACGGCTGTTGGCAGGACTGCTGGCGCGGACCTGCGCCTCAGCACGCTGGGCACTGCCCACACACCTGAGACAGCCCGTGCCCCGGTGAAATTTACACTCACATGTTCAGAGTGTTCGTTTTCTACACTCTAAAGAATTTTTCATAAAATATAGGCAGGAATAGGGAATTTCTATATAGAAGTTGCAGGGACGGAAGGCTTCTTACTGTAAAACATTTTTCACTCACGTAATAAGCAGGACTGCAGCAGCAGAACTGATGTTACACACGTTTCTCCAGAATTATTGAACTCTTCCTGACCTACTGTACAGTTTGGCATTCTAGACTAGAATAAACACACGCCTGACAATTAAACAAAATGCAAGTTAAGTACTGCAAGCAAAACATGCCCTCAGAGCCCCACTTATGCTTGGTGCTTTAAAGCAGAAAGCCAACGCTTTAGCCCTGCAGTGGGACGTTCACCACCAGAACTGTGCTGTTGAAGAGAGGCACCGTCTCACCGCCAGAAGGAAAGGCCTGCGGCTGCACGCAGCGGGGCTGCGCCGCGGGGACGGGCTCGGGGAGCCTGCAGTCCCCTGGCGGCACTGCCAGCAGGTAAGGCAGCCCCGTCCCGCGCACGTAACGCAACAAACACAGCAGGCAACTTCCACAAACATTTTGTGGACACGTTCAGCGAAGTGGTAGGGTTGATTCAACATTAAAACCCCAACGAGCGATATCATGAGGTATCCGTGGAAATCTCCTGACAGCCAGCCAGTAACAATACTATCACAGCCAAAACGTATTCTGTGTTTGTGGCTCCAGAAATTCAAAGCCACTATGGAAAATTTTGTATATTTAAACCTAACTATTAAGAGATATCCTGTTTGCAATGAGGTAACACCTCTATTTTTCTCTGTCACGAGGAAGTGCACTTCACCTAGTATCAACATTTCTGAACTGAGCTGGAATTGCTCTTTTCCTGTTTAGGAAAACGGGCTTCAAACTTGAGTAATACTGACAAAAAGTAAAGATTGCTTTTATTGACTTTTTCCCCTCACATATTTTTCATATTTTGAAGCATTCCGAACGTGCAAGAAGTCACACTGGGAAGAGCCACCTCGAGTCTTTGGCCACTCGAGCGAGATCGGGATCTGCTTGTGGGGCGCCTGTACTGGAGGACGCACTTCAGGAGACCCCTGCACACGAGGACACTTCAGAGGACAGCTGTGAACATTGTTCACATGCTGCTCTCGGACGGCCCTGGGAACACATATTTCTGCTGCGACACACGAGTTGCTGTAAGAAAAGCAAAAGTAAAACTGTCCTCGTGCTCAAGACTGAGAGTTGTGACTGCAGACACGGGGCGCCTGCCGCAGACGCGTCTCCTCGGCAGAGCACAGGAGCCGAGGCGAGGACGCTCCCGGCCCCTCGGCCCAACGCAGCCACCGCCAGGGACGGGAACGGACTGTGCCACCAGGGACATCATCGCCAGGAGGAACGGGCCGATGAGGCAGGGCATGTGCTCCTGGGATTTACCTCCCTGCTAATTAAGGACAGCTTTTTTTCTCCCCCTTAGAGGTAAAACACTTCTGCAGCATAGCACGAACAACTTAAAGCTATGCATCCACTGTGAAAGAAGAGTTGGGAGGCAGACACGCAAAAGAAATTACACTAAAATATTAGGTATTTAAAACTTACTTGAGCTTCTCACAACAACTACAGGCTCAAAGTCCACTCTTTCAAAAACCTCACCAGAATCAAGTGGTTCTGAACTGACTTTTTTATTTGTTGGAGAGAGATATTCTTAAATAGACATTGCTACCTCTGAAACGCGCTAAGACTGTAGCAGTAAAAACCCTGTGATTCCAGATAATCACACTGAATATTTACACAAACCGAAGCAGGGCGCTGACATCACAACGGTGAACGTCCAAGCAGAAGCCCCCGGCTCACGTCGGGGCCCATCCCGGCGCAGAGCAGGCCCAGGCCCTCTCCTTCAGGCGGGCTGACGGGACACGGGCTGACGGGACACGCCGATAGCTCTGCAGCTGGGCCCTCTCAGAGCTGCCCGGGCTTCTCTGTGAGGGAAGCACATCCATGCTCCTCCAGAAACCCGCCAGCCAACACCACCCACCTCCACTGCAAACAAGCACCTGGTTTTGGAGTGAGTCCCTCATCAGGAGGCAGAAAAAAGCCACCCTCCACCAGAACAAAGATTTCAATGAACATAGAAACCTCACACATCAATAAGCAAAGCCGTATCTTTCCCTAAACAACGCATTCAAGGCAGGCTGAACCACTTACGGAGGAAGGAAGAACACAGATCCAGGACACTCAGACCACCAGGCTGGACCACAGGCCCAGCTCATTCCACCCCCATCCGCATCCACGCCCAGGCTCGGATCTGAAGCAAACCGAGTGGTACCCACGGCACAGAAGTCAGGAAAGAGAAGGCGCAGACTAGCTGGACTGGTGTGGCAGAGAGCATGGCCACAAACCAGCCCACGCGGGGCTGACACATCATCCCACCCAGCTTCCAGGCACACAGACAGACAGGACAGACGGAGGAAACACAGCTCTCCCCTGCCTTTACTTCTTCAAAACCTTCCCCAGAGGCACAAATGGCTCTAGCTTGCCTGCACCTCAATACGACGGTAGAAAAATGTTTTAAGATGCCGTGCACCAATATAGAGGCTGCTCTGGATGGCGGGGGGAAGCTTTTTTGCTGTCAAATCCTACAGCAAATAATTCACAATCTTATTAATTTGGTTTACAGAACAACAACTAAAATCTGTTTCCACCCTTGGAACAGATTAGAGTTTTCAGAGCAAGGTCAGCACTAAAAACTTGGTCTCTCACCAACTCAAGCCTTTCTGAATGAGACCAGTAGTTGACACTGCATAAACACACCCACAGCAAGAAAAACCTTGGCGGCCCCGGCGCGAGGGCTGCTGGATGCCGGCGGCAGCAGAGCCGAGCGCAGCCGCGCGCTCCCCGTGCTCCCGGGAACCCAAGGGACACTCACACGTTGAAGCTGGGGGAGCATGGTCTGTGCCACCTCCTGAGGACAAGAAGCTTTAACAGGTGACCCGGATGTGAAGTGACAACTCTAAATCCTAGAGAGAAACGGAATTTCCCAAAAACAGGCCCCACATGGGAATGCCAAACTTTTTTTTTTTTTTTAATCTATAAAGCCAAACTGAATGAAGGCACCATTCTGAGTCAGTATTTTATAAAACGACTTAAATTATTTTTCCACTCCTTTTTTTTTACAGCCCTTCTACATGTTTAATTGTCTTTCTCCCCCTTCAGCTTTTCCTACAAAGTATCCTCTGTAGTTACATAACATTTACTTTTGAATGCAGTTTGGGGTTAATAAATAATTCTGCTTAGTTTTATTAACTAACTGGACTCCTAGTTAGTATCCAGTATATGCAGAATATTAGACACCTATGTTATATCTCTATTTCAAACTAAAAATAGTTACTTATGGAGATTTTGGTAAAACGGGGTTAGCTACATACATCCTGGTCCGTTGTCTGACCTCAGAGATTCCCACGCTAACATCAGAAGAAATCTCAAGCTTTCTCCCAAACCCGGTAGCAAACATCGGTTCTCTGGCACTGCTTTTTCTAGGGCCAAGGAGCTCAACGTGCCACCCCCCCGGTCAGCCCGGGCGTCCTCTCAGGACAAGCATGGCATGAGGGTGCTGGCGCCAGAGCACAGCGCCGGTGCGCCTGCTCTCCCACTCGTTTTGAGAGCCGACAGGTCCAAGTGGCAGGGCACAGCTTACCGGCCCTAAATAAATGCACCTTCAGCTTCAGCCATAACTTGCCTGTCACAGACCCTTGAAAGACAACTCAAATTTCTGAGCCATATCGGAACACCTGAATTTTTATTCAATATTCCAATGTTCAGCCTTCAATTAATAGAAGGATGTTAAATATAATGGCCACTCCACAGTGTGTGCTAACGGACTAAAGATAGGAAGCAACGAAGTTGTGAGCACTCGAGGGCTTAGAGGGTTATGGAAGCAACAGCTCTTCTCGAGTCCTCTGTTATCACTGGCACATTAAGCTGCAGCATGAGACTTCAGAGCCGACAGCAGCAGCCCCTGAACTAGAAATTAGGACACAATGACAAGGAGATCTCACCAGGCGAGGGAAAATGAGGATATCATTATAGAGCAATTAATTTCCCCTCGGAGAAGTAGTTTGGTTATTTCTAGCTTCTTCATTAAAGCAGCCTGCAAGTAGCCTTTCAGGATGCATCCCACACCTTCCCCATCTGGGTGTCTTCATTTTGCTCCCCAGAGCTCCCTGCCAGCCCGGACGCACCTCATGTCACCAGCAGATGACCGCCTGCTCCACGCCAGAGCGCAGGAACCCTGCTCCACTTTACTGCAGTTTGCACATCAAAGTTGCACGTTTATTCTTAGGGGCCCTGTTCTAACCAAAACGACGTAGCTCTGACAGGTTTCTTCAGACATATCTGCCACGTGCAGCTTTACGGTCAGAAAAGAATGAAAAGATTTAGAGCAAAACCCCAGCCCATGTTCCCTGACCAGACCTGACTTCTCATCAGCACAATCCCTCTTTTTTATGGGAATAACTCAGCTTTGCTTTATGCTGCTCTGCCAAAACAGGCAGAGATGCATCTAATTAGCTCCCAGATGGCAGTGCTTTCCTGAACTGTTGCTGAGTTTTGGCAAGTGATCAAGCTACAGAACCACATGATGGTCCTGAATCCGTAGGACAAGCTATTATGGTGCAAGTGAGATGAGTTTCAGCACATCCATCCAGTCTTCATGGAGAAATGAGAGGCTTGTCTGCCCTGCAGTGCTAAAATAGTATCAAGCCTTCAGCACAGGCTTTATAACATTTACCCCTTGAATTCAAAGTGTGGAAACAATGTAAAGCAGTTTCCTATACCATTCTATTAATGTTTAACTAAAAATTTTATCCCTGTTCTTGGTTTTTGGCCTTACTGGCTTTTTCATTTGAAACATAATGCTACATCTACCATGAAGATCAGATGACTGTGACAAAATGAATTAATGATAAAGATAAGCATGGTTTTTAAGCAATGTTATATTTACAAATCGATAGGAGGAGCACACATGAGCAAAGTCTCAAAACCTACACACAGACAGATTCCTAGCACGTACATAAAATTAATCATGAATACTTAGCTAAACACCTTTAGAAATGGCTCTCGGGGGAGCAATTTGATTAAACCAATCTGAATTTCAATTATTCTGCAAATTCACTCACACAAAAGGAACAATATGCCAATATCAGATATATACGCACACCATGTCCCATGAAAAACTAAGTTCTCAAGGGGTGGTTTTGGCCATGGATGAGTTTTGAATGACACTTATTGCTATAATGACAAGTTTAACCACTGTGTTGCCAGGCTGTTGTTAATTACACAGCAGGGACACACCGTGCTAGCACCAGGGGTTGTCATGACTGTGGCTCTCAGTGAGGCTGTTTTAAGCAATTAAACTCTGGCAAGACAATGCTGTACACGGTCTGCACATGCTCCCTGCCTAAGCTGTTTGTTTGTTTTAAAGCATTTTTTCCATATCCTTGAAAAGTTTAAAAGGAACAACAGAAGAAGTGCATATTACAGTCAGCACTGCCAACTCTCAAGATCTTCAAAGATCTTTATAAAGGCAAGCAAGTCGGTAGGGGCAAAATTCGAATAAATCCTTTTTACTTCCAATTATACATCATTTCAGGTTGGATTTTTATATGGTAAGTATGAGCAGAAAGGGTCTATTGACCATTATTCCGTATTTATGAAATGAAAGAGTTCCATTTTAGTTTAAAATATCTTTTTCTTTTCAAAAAGTTGAGTTTCCTAATTGACTTGGATAACTAAAGATTGAATTTCTTGGTTACTTCATTCATAGTTCCAGCATAATCAGGAACAAAACCGCTTCACTTAGTAGCTTAAAATCCAAAGTCAAGGTCACTCATAAAACACCCTCTAATTCCAGCAGAGGTGATTCTGGAAGAAGTCCTACTACAGAAGTCCTGTAACGATACCCTAACAGAAGGATATTGTTAAATGAAAAAGACTGCCACTTGGAGCTCTTCAGCAGAGCTGATAAATAGAACAGCTATTAATAGAAAGGCGTAGTGAAGAAGAAAAGCATCATGGTTTCCACATTGACCAAATCTTGCACATACTGCGAACACGTTAGCAAACACTTAACAATGCATGCACTAAGGAGTTGCAGTTTTAATGCCTTCTGGAGCTATGTAACGTCATTATATTTCTACTTCAGTTTCAGAAGGCTTTCATATACAGAAATATATTATTTTGTTTTTAAATTTTTTAATAAACAATTCCTGATTGTTTCCACGTCACATTGATAGGAGTGCAGCTACTGGATTTTTTTCTGAACAAAATAAATAGTAAGATGCACCCCAGCCTTAAACAGATGTTTAGCCCACAAGACCAAACTAGAACTACTCTGAACATTGGTGCTCAAAATCAGCTGACCTCTCCTGACCCAATTCTACTGTTCTGTACTACTTGCAAATACAGTATGAAGGGTGGAAAGACAGCATTTCTAACTGAAAGCTTTGTAAGATCCTCTAGTGTGATTCAAGCTTTTAAGCAGCCCTATGCATTAAACACACATTGCCACTATAGGAAATAAAGCAAATACAGCAATTAATATAATAAAAAAATAAAAAAATAAAAAAGACTCAAGCTCCAAACTTACTCTGGTACTTCTGAAGTGCTGTAGCTTGCATTTTACCCATTACATGTTATTTTCCACAAAAACGCATAGAATTTAACAGCATCCAAGGTTAAGTGCCTGGCAACACGAGGCAACATCCTTTATGACCACATTCAGAGCCTGAGCCTGTCTGAAATGTCTTTTCACCGACAATATTAACAGAGAACCATTCCTGTGATGTCAACATCCAGCACGCAGTTTATACTCAGGTGGTTTCTGACACTCCTGTATGTAAACCTTAGCTCTAAAACAGCTAAAAACAGCAAGAAGTTTGACATCCTGAGCACGAACATGCTTGAAGAAAACTGCCCAAAGGAACTCCAGCCACTCCTGCTCCAAAGCAGTTTCAGTTTCATCTTCTTTTGTTTCCCTGTCTTTGAATAATGTCAGAGACTGGATTTAAATTCATACCTGACATTGAGATTCTTAGCCCTTGAACATGATTTCTTAATTACAGCAGTATAAAATTATACCCTGGAAGCAACAGAAGTATCCTTTCAAGACTTATTTACTGGCTGTTAGCTTTAGCTTCTTAATGAGTTGGGCACTAGAACTCCTCAAGTACTACTGAGAATTAATTCTAAAAAACTATCCATCAGAAAACAAGAATAATCCTTGCGCTAGAGAGGACTTCTTACCTCCTCGAAAACACCCGAAAGAGTAAATATTTGAGTGTTAGTGGGCTAACCAGAACACCCGCAGCCGAGAGGCTGCTTTACAGAAGCAGGGGCGCCTCGTGCTCCGCCAGGCCCGGGCAGGGGGCTGCCTGCTGCTGGATGCCTTGGCCAGCTGGTGACCAGGCAGGCGGGCATTTGCGTTCACCTGGAAACCCCATCCGCACCCTGTGCCTGTCAGCTCCTTCCTTCTTAGAAGGACTGGAGAAGAAGACAACTAAAACTTACCAGGATGAAAGTGCCCGGCACTTCTCCGGACCCCATTTCATCTGGGGAATCCATACGTGTACCCCCACCCCTTCCCACGTCCCTCCAACAGCTCCTGGGACAAATCCCACTCCCCTCGGGTACCTCCATCCTCTACTCCCCTCTCCCGCTGAGGCCAGGGATGAGGCACTCAGCCACCCGCGAAGCGGCTGACGACACCCTGTGCCCGCAGGAGGCACCTGCTTTCCCTGAAGGGTGCTGCGCGGCGGCAGGAGCGTGAACCTGCTGTGGGCAGAGCTGCTGCCGCCCTGCAGGCACCGGCCGTGTCCGGGACCCAGCACCCTGAGAAAATGCGGAAAAGGGTTCTGCTCGTGCACGAAGAGGGCTGGAAAGCTTTGGAACCCAGCGTCCTCAAAGCACCTGCAGATAACTCACAGAAGGATTTCTAGTGACTCTGGTTTTGGCTCCTCCACCTTTCCTGCTGCTAAAACACAGCAAAGAAAGCTAAAAATACTTTGCTTTCTAAAAATTACTTTGCCATATAAGGAAGAGCTATAGTTACCACAGAGATGTTATCATGCTGTCACCATAGAGAGGGAAGTTGGTCTATGTAACTGGAACGGGATGGAGAAGCTCCTTGAAACAATCTTACGAAGCCAAGACTTTCACTACAGAACAAGTCTCCTGCACACACCCCAGCTGTTCCTCCAGGGCTGCCTGAAGCAGAACCGGTGTCCATCACCGAGTCAAAGCTTGAAGTCCTCGTGCCAGCAGGCATGTGAGCGCAGTTCTTGGGTGCAATTCCCCTTGTACACCACTCCCCAGCATCAACATCTGACACAGCCATTCCAGGTTCCGGAAGGCTTTTCTGAGCAGAGCCAGGAACGCAAAGGCCTGGCCTGGACGGAAGGGCCACCCAGTGGCAGCGGCACAAGCGGCCCGCGGGGCTGGCCCGGGCAGCCGTCGCCCCTCGCAGCCGGAAAACCTGGCAGGGAGGAGCAGCCCCCTCCCGAGCTGAGGAGCCGTGCATTTGTGGCACACACGCACCTATATGCATGTGCCCTTGATGAATCAGGTATCGGCAATTTTTTTATTGTTATTTTTTAAATCAGTACACACATATATTCCCTCTTTTTCTGTACTGTAGTAGCAAACCCTAAAAAAAAGCATGACTTTATAACAAAGTATTTCATGAAGTGTTATTAGTGCCAGTACCTTAATACCTGACCTTTCATCTCAACAATCAATCCGGAGAGATGAGTCCACTATTCACAACCCATTTCGTTTCCTATCTTACTGTTAAAACACAGTAATTCTTAAAAGGCAGCAATACTGCTGCCAACAGGCAATGCTATCCAATTCAGAACAAATATAATAAGCCCTGTTCCTTGCAATACAAAATGACATGTACTGAATTTTTCTAAAGTTCAATGAGAAAATGTCATTGGTATGTTTCTGAAAGATCTGTCCTATTTCAGCATGGGGTTTTGAAAATTACAGTCTTATTGCTCTATTAATAAGTGAACAGCAGAAAAAATGCTAAGAGGAATGGTAGAGCAGAAAAATGAGGACATTTACAATAAGAGGAGACCTAGAGAAACAGAGGAAAAAAAATCACTGCATAGAAGTCTGACAAAAAAACGTAAGTGATTAATATATTCCCTGGGCAGCCTCAATAGAAAGCTCTGCATTTCAGCTTTCAGTAAGAGATACAAAAGTACTGCATTGGAAGTAGGCAACACAATGGTTTTACATTAAGAAACCATCAGATTTTCAAAGTAGATCAACAGTATAAAAAGCAAACAAATACAAAGCCAACCCCCCTCTCCTCAAATTTGTGACCCTGAACAGGTAAACACGTGGAGCTAACAGGTCATATCCCTCTGCATTTCCTCAGAGACATCCTTCATCAGAGCTCCGGATTTTAGACAGAACATTATCTGCATTTACTGGACCTGGTTTCTTGGTTTTAAAAGACTCACTGGTTTCAACAGACATTTAATCAGTCAAGTTTTAGGGAGGTAATCAATAACAACAGTGGCAATCATTTTAATTAATTCTCCTAGCAAAAAAAGTTCAGTATTTTCTCACCTAGAGGAAAAAGGGAAAAAAATACAGAATGATAATTTAATAAATTCCTGATAGGTCTACAGATATCATGGCTGTATATTCTATGCACAGTGAAAACAGGAGGAGTTCTTCCTTTACATTTAAAAATCCAGTGGCAGCAAATACTGAATACAAGAGTGGAAATCACAACTGACATTTTAAAGCTAGGTAACACCCGCTTGTACAGTCACTGAAATGTGTCAGCTCTGCAAGGAAGAACAGCTACACAGGTCACATTTTTAAGTATTCTTTGCTTAGTTTCCAAATGGTTTACAAGCTGCCCACAGCAACAGCATCATTTATCCTGGAAGGTGACAGCCAAGATTTCTTAAACTGAGCATCCAGAACCACTCATTAAAATGCAGACCTAATGGAAATTTTCAAATTAATCTTTCATGTATGAATAGTTTCAATACGATGCTGTGAAATTTAACAGTCTTCCATATTCCTGTAGACTCTAAAAACCCAGCGGCTCTGTTTCAGTTAGATTCTCATTCTTCAATAATTTAAACTCTTATTTTTAGCATTTCTCATTCCTTTCACTACACACAAAGCTTCCATGATAGCTTTCCCGAAGTTCAAAAAGGACCATGAGATCACAGCTAGCCTATGATAAATTTCACTCACATCCTCATATATTGGCTGCAGAGGAATTAATAAGTTAAATATTTCTATTCTCAGCAGATTAGATTGTTGAGAAAAAACAGATGCTAGGAGAGCTGGAAGCATCACCACTGCCCAGGGCTCTTGCAATGTCTGGGAATTAATTCGGTGAGATAAGAATTAGGATGATCATATAAAGCAATCCACATGCTTTGCTACAGATAAAGGGGAAAAACACTGAAGAACTTTGCAAAGCCTATCGGCTGCCAAATGTGAAAATTAATTTAACCCCAAAACTTGTGAATAAAACATGTTGGCTAGGCTTCTCAGAAACAGGTATATGTGTAGCAATGGGAAAGTCTTGTAAAACAAGTCCAACGCACTCTTCTTTTCCCATTGTCAGCAAGAAGGAAGGCTTCTCGGGCTATCTCCTTTCCATGCCTATGTGTTTGCAAGGAGCAATCAGACTACTTGTCCATTTGCCTCTCCAGCGCCTTGGGAATGGTTTTGATCCTATCTCCTCTGCAATCACTGGTAGTTACTATCAAGGAGATCTGCATCTTAGGATGGATCTGGAAAACAGCCCTAGATATCCAGTTGGACCTGTTTTGACAATATTTACTTCTATGAAAAAAGGAAAGAATCAGCTTACCAGTTAAGGCTGTTCTTCATATCTGAAAGAAATGCAGAAACGGAGAAAGTGGGAAGGAAAGATGGAAGATTAAAAAAAAAAAAAAAAGACTTCATGTTATTTCCAGATGTGCAAGGAAGAAATAGACTTTGACTGAGAAAGGTTGTTGCCTCTCCATAAAGACTGTATGACACCAAGCACATCTCATAAACATGTAACATTTATACCTATCAACAGCGTTTTATACAGTTTTGCTTTGCCGAATTCAACTAAAGATTTAATTTGTTAAGATTCATTGTTTCCCATAGATAGCTGCTGCTGCTACCACTTTCCACAGAGCAGGATTTCTCAGGATTTCAGCAGACACTTTGACACACAACCACCTCTGCAGAAGGTGTAAAAACCAACAAGAGCAGCAAAACCAGCTTTGAACGTAAATTAGGAGCAGCGCAGTGTTCAGCATTACCCCGCTGCCAACTTCACACACTTAAAATAACACACGCATAGAAGGAAGGGGAAACTGCTGGATTAGTTTCTCGGGCTGCTGTTAGCTGCTTTAACTCAGAACGATCTCTGTCAGCCTGAGCGTGCCCCTTAGGACAAGGCCCCCGCTGCGATGAGCCGAGGCTGGCAGGAGCGTGCAGGGCACGCGAGGGCTGCACCAACCCTCCCTCTCCTGCGGGACACAGCACGGGGGCAGCGCGCCAAGGACCGGCTGGGAGCCCACAAAATGTCCTCCAGCAGACACAGGCAGAAGGCGACTGCACTGGCTCCCATCGGAGGACTGGAAGGAGCTTACATCATTTCCTTGGAACACCGAGAAATCTCATTTTTCAATCGTCACATCGCCTTTGAGGTAACAGCAAGAGGATTTCAAAATTAGCTCTAAGATTTTAATATTTTAGTAACGTGAACAATGTTAAGGTATCTCCTCCTGTAGTCCGTATTTTCTTTAGCAGGAAAGGCTAACAGCGCAGTCACAAGAACAGACGTAACGCTGGGACTTTCTTCACGGGAGTGGCAGGAGGGGATGTCTGAGCCGACATCCTCTCTTCTGGGGTCTCTTCATCCCCGTCCTCAGCAAAGCAAAAGGTCAGTACAACAGGAAAGGCCTCTCAAGCACATTAACCCTATCATGCGGGATATATCACCTGCACAGAAAACACTTCAGTTACCTTACACAGGCTCAGGGAAACAAAGATCCATTGTAGCCGTTAAACACTGCATCCCGTCACTTAAAATGCCACTTGCTGGTCAGCCTTTGACATCCCAGCTTTATCTAGGAGAGGCAATACACACGCCTCCATACAAAACACGAAGCAATGACTGTCTTGCTCCTGCATTTTTGTTAAATTATAACAGCCTTGGCCTGAAGATACGTTACATTCAACGTATATAGAATCACAGGACCATTTAGGTTGGAAAAGACCCTTAAGATCATCGAGTCCAACCATCACCTAACACTACAAGTCCACCACTAAACCACATACCGAAGCACCGCATCAAGACATCTCAAACACCTCTGGGGATGGCCACTCCAGCACCTCCCTGGGCAGCCCGTTCCAATGCCCGGCCATCCCTTCTGTGAATAAATCCTTACCAATGTCTGACCTAAACCTTTCCAGCACGACTTGAGGCTGTTTCCTTTTCTCCTATATCCTCATGCACAAAACTTGATGAAGACAAACAAAATACAATAAAGATATCAAACTATTAGCATAAAATTTGGTCTAACAATTTTTAAAAACCTGTCCAAGAAGATGGCTCAGGAAATTTTAAAAAATCCACTAGCAATTGCAGGTAGCTTAGTAGTAGCTACTAAAACAGCACTGTAGTCAAAACATCTTTGCTTGAAGACCAACTGAAAATCCATATGATTTCTAACAACACAACAAATTGTATTTGAGTGCATTATATGTTCAGAGAAGCTCACATGGAGTGCAGGAAGGGAATAGCAGTGTTTTAAAAACACGTAAGTCCCTTGCAACCAGTAACCACACTTTGACCATTTTCACAGACCTCTTCTCAAGTAATTAACACACACATAAGAAAGTCTTATTTCCATGAGCATCTGAAAAAGGCATATTAATCCCTAACAGAAAAAGGTCTTGTCAAAACCTTAAAGGATTTACTAAGCATAATTGTTAATACTTTGCATGTCTGCTTTGATTATGTTTGACATAGTTTCCATATGGAAACTTACACCGACTTTCATCAGGACCTTTACTTTGTTTAAAATATCAATCCATCTAATGTAATAAATATTTGCAGATATAGGGAAACATCATCTTTGTGGGTTATCCTTACATAAAAGGGTGAAAATTCTCACACAGCTTCTCTCAACACTTGCTATTTCCTTCTGGAATAAAACACATCTTCTCATTCTCCACCCCAATTCTAAGCTGTTTCCCTTTGAAAACAGCTGTTTTTGGTTCTCCATTTATACTTGTGGAAAATCCTTTTCTTTTTACTCAGACTGAAAGCCTCAAGGGTTCACTAAATTACATACGTCTTTAGCTTACAAAATCTCTCATCAAAACAAACAAATTATTTGACAAACTGTTGTTGGACGTAATGGCCTCAAGCTAATCATCAAGTTAGAAAAAAACATTTCCCTGTTACAGTCTTACCTTGTACACAGTCCCACAGTGTCCGTGGTATTTAATGAAAACCACGAAATTGCTTAAGAAATGAAAGCAGCTATGCTAAGGACAAAACTTACGTGAATCATAATGTGAAATCGTTTAAATCATGGAATCATCGAATCATTTCGGTTGGAAAAGACCTGTAAGATCATCAAGTCCAACCAAACACCTCACGCCACCAAGCCCACCATTAGACCATGTCCCTAAGCGCCACAACCACACATCTCTTAAATACCCCCCGGGATGGCAACTCCTCCCCTTCCCCGGGCAAGCTGTTCCAAGGCCTAACCACTCTTTCTGTGAAGAAACATCGTTACAAATTCATACCTAACACTGCAAATACCATTAAGCCATGGAGCTTTGAGGAGCCAATCAACTAAGTGCCTGGAAATACATTTGGAGATGCCCTAAACCTAAACATACATACCCTTTGAAAACAACCCCCGCTACAAAAATGATTGCACTATAACACTAGAATTACAGAATATCCTGAGTTGGAAGGGACCCACAAGGACCATCGAGTCCAACTCCTGGCTCCACACCTGGACGCTCTCCAACAGTTTCACGTCCTCTTTGTACCGTGGTGCCCAGAACTGCGCACAGTGCTCGAGGTGAGGCCGCACCAGCGCAGAGCAGAGCGGGACGATCCCTTCCCTCGCCCGACTAGCGATGCCGTGCTCGATGCACCCCGGGGCACGGCTGGCCCTGCTGGCTGCCAGGGCACACTGCTGGCTCGTGTTCAGCTTGCTATCAACCACAACCCCCGGATACCCCAGTTCAGAAACTGTGAAAAATCTACATCTCTCTCTTCTTTCTCAATCTTCAGATAGATCCATAGAGAAAACGATGAGATTCAGTAGTTTTAAAACACTGAAGAATAGGTTCAGGACATCACGAAAAGACACAAATTGAGAAACCAAATGCACTTTAAGCTTTTTGTTCGCTAAACAAAAGGATGTGACAGTTCACCTTTCTTGCTGATAGGAAGGACTGCCTTCAGCATAAATGATTACATATTGCTCCAACATACCAAATAATAAAAATCAGATAAAACAAAGATAACCAGCAGTGATCACACTTGGGATCTGTTCTCTTTAGCTATTTGCTAGGTTCAAAAACAAGCGGAGTATTAACCTTAATTTAAAGACTAATTAAGTCTTAAAAACAACCCACTCTGTTTTACAAATTAAAAAAGTTTGATTTCCAGACACGCAAGTCATAAATATTGTTCCGCTAGCAAAATGAGCAGTTATTTGGTTCAAATCCAGAAAATCGTATGTTTTCATTTCCACATCATCTCCAATGCTCCACGACAGAAAGCATCTAACGCCAAGAGAAGTGACCGCTCCTGCGGAAACAGCGCTCCACGCAGCGCGCTCTGCCTCACGGGAAATGGGCTGCTCGCATTCTGGACTTGCTCGAGTCAGCAAGTTTATCGTATGGTTGCTGTCAGAAGTGAAGTCACTTCTCCATAACACAGAGTTTAAAAAAGAACAGCAACTTAAAAAAAAAAAAAAAAAAAAAGGAAAGAAAAAAACAGTTCACAGTTTACAGATGGCAAGCAGTGCTTCTCATGGCTAGAGATTCAAGGAGCTCTTGCCAACTGAAGATGGCAAACGTATTTCAAACAACATTCAATTAAATAGAACAATGAAGACCAGGTAGAACAAAAATAGCACACCTTCGGTTTTTAAGGCTAGAATCTGCTGCTATCAACGCTTATGGAGAACACACAAGTAAATGAAGAAGATGCAGCAATAAATTCCAGTTGAAGTCTGAAGCACCACTAAATTAAAAAAGGTCATTTTTTTTTTGGTGCCTGGGCTTCGTGCTCTGCAATTTATCAGAGATCAGCAAGTCTCTCACAAATAAGGCAGTTGAGATAAAGGCCAATTCAGACAGCTGTACATTTTATCAGTATGCCTGTTGACCTGTTGAATTACTTTAAAAATAGTACAGTGTTTTGTGCCACTAATTGGAAGCATCCACAATGGCCATATTCGGACTCCTGCAAAGAGTACAGGCTTTCTAAAAACTGGTTCTTGCCATCTTTAATATTTACATCCCAAGCCAACAGTATGCTGGACCTCATCTGCTAACAATGTGCTGATGCGGATTATTGACATTATACCAACGGTGCAGCCATTCACTGAAGCAATCTCACCTATATCCTCAGTTATACTACATAAGCAAAACCCCATATTATTATTACAAAATAAATAAATAAATAAATAAATATATATATAGCAGACTCTCTACAGGACTAGATACCTATAGCTCTGCTAACTGAGCACATGGCAATTATTTACCTGTCAGGTGCACAGGAAATTTAAATGAGTTTTGTTAACGCCACATCTGTTGGCATTTGCTTTGCATTTTTTCCACAAAGTAAACAGTTTACTATACTCCAGGTTTTGTATCAGGCAGTAAATTTTGGGCAGGTTTTACGAACCCTCTGTTTTCCCACACTGAGACCATCTTCCCAGAAGACATTATCATTTACTATGCATTTGTAGTGCAAGCCATGCTTATCACCAGGCTCTCCATGTGCCACAAGCTTAAATAATCACAAACACCATACTTACCGCAGTTCTGTTGCTACTTCCATTTTAGATTTCTAAATGGCTAGTAGACCTTGCAACAAACCTTTAAATATTCACCCAACATAGCTGCTGCTGACAAGACAATTTCAATCAGCCATCTCTGGAGCTCAGGTATTAATAAAAGTAAGAGAGGCAGAAAGGAAGAACGCTGTTGCAAGAGAACATTACCACAAAATCTAAATTATCTTTCAAATCCAGCTGAGGATGACAAGGATTGAAGAGCTGTACCATTGCTCTAGCAGTACATAGGAAGTTCACTGTGGCAGGATTTAGCATCACCTGGTCATGTCACATTTGCTTAATGTTCCTTGTCAGCAGGCAGTCCCTTTCAAAAATGTTAAAAAACTACAAGACAAACATGTTTCTAAATTCTGGAGATAATCAACATCACCCTCTTCACTGATGTACTTGTTCAAGATGTCACAGCATGTATGCAAAGCTGCCTGCGCCATACCCTTTACTACCAAAGTGTAATTAAGGACAAAAAAAAAATAGATACAAACGCACAGAGCAGCACCAGTTTTAGGACAGGACTATTTCTGTACATCTCTTTCAAAGCACCTGTATCACGTTTCCACCATTGGCACCAAACCCCTCGCACCAACAGGAAAGGCAACAGAAAGCTGCAATTCACAGAAAGTTTTCTGAACTGAAAGAAGGGTCTGTAACATTTAATTGAAGCGTTGTTTCAGAAGTTCTACACGTTGTCTCAAGAAACGAGCTGTACAGCCTCTCTCTAGCTATCTTATGACTTCCCATTACCTGTGTGGTTTAATACTTTCTAGAAGCAAATTCGCCTGTAGATCTCTTGGTTCAGTAATCAGAAGAAAGCTGTTAGAGACTTATTAAAGTAGTCCAAAGACCACACCAAAACAAAAAAAGCATATGCCTATTTTCCCCCAAATATTCAGCTCGAATTCAGCTTCTTCCCTCCACCTTTGAAGGAAGTGAAACAGGGTGTAAGCCTTCCAGAAGCAGGCAAGTGCCACCGCTCAATTACCAGGCAAATCACCCTAGAGTATGCTGATGCGTGAGATCCTTTATCAATAAATCCTAGCACTCACAACTGTATTTTCCCTTAAATACTGAACCAAGCACTTTGGGAGGAATGCAGCTTCCCCAGTTTCTTCACAGAGGCCTGATAAGCTCGATGTCCAAAACTAATTAAAGAATGCCATCTGAATTCAAGGCTTTTTAAACTTTTTTGTAAAAGCACACACTTCGCTCCAGTGGTAAGTCATAGCCAGCGTTTAACTAGGTATGAAAAAGTGAACTAAATTAAATCCATTGATTTCAAATGTGTTTTAAGTCTACCTACTATATTTTCACATTATGATTTCCTTGCTGTCCTAGAAAAAAATACTTGCACAATTCCAGTTATTTTACAGAAAATATGATTACACTAAAAATGATGTACATCAATTTGGGCACGTGAATAAAAAGGATACATTGTCCTGAAACATCAGAGAACAGGAAGTTCATGAATATCTCTAAACTGAATCCATAAACATCCCATTCTTTACCTTAAAAAAAAATATCAGTAGGGGGAAAATTCCCATTTTAAGCAGGGAAAAACTTGAAAAACGAAACGGAAGACACCAAATAGTTTAGTAAGTTGTATGCATGAATGTCATGTTTCAGAAACATTCTTGGAAATTCCCACATTAAAAATAAAAAACAAGCAAACAAAAAATACCTTCAGAAATTTTTGTACGTCTTCGTATACGCATTTAGTGAGAAATATCAGCGACTTCCATGTCCTTAAAGTTTTTGAGTTCACTGATATGATTAAGAGGTTTTGGAGGTTCTCTTAAGACAAAGTGCAGTTCTGCCAGGATCTCAAAATAACGTCTGTATTTATTTTTAACTATGATACCCTTGAACCTTGTGAAAATTTAAAGTGACTACAGGAATTTCCCTCATAACTTCAGAATAAAGTTGTCGCTAGGACGATACAATGCGAGGAAATGCATCTGTACATTTCAAGTGAATGTAATTATTATTCTATCTAACAATTCCCAATTTTCAACAAAAGCTCTAAGGAGCAATAGAGTATAGTTAAGTGTTCCAAGTATTTCTTTAGCAAAGCTAGCTTTTTATCAATGCAAAAAATAAACCCACTATAGGTTTATTTAGAACAACAAAAAACACCCAAAACATTAACAATATTCCTTCCAAGCATGAAACTATACAACACTGAGCGTTTTTTAAATCAAACATCTCTGATCCAGGATATTCATTAAGATATCTGTATTTGTGCGACATCCCAGTGAAATGGCTGTGATTCTGAATAGGAGCAAAGACCATTTTTTCTCTGCTCCAGCCCTTATTCCCCTCTTCCTAATCCCACTGCAGGAGCTGAACCTAAAAATCGCAAACAACTCAGAACACAGCAGTCTTCTGCACAATTATGGTGCACAGCACAGTGGGGTCACCCAGTGCTTCAGGGCTTCACCCGGACCCAGGCTTTCAGGATAAAATCACACCTGTCAGCTTCGAGAAGGAAATATGAGACAGCAAAGAATTCACACAGCTATAAAAAAAATGCTTTTGTTTACAAGTTATTGATCATTAAGGAAAAGCACAATGAGGTTTTCTAATGAAGATTCTGGTAACATTCCCTCCTTTGAGACACTGCAAACACCAAAACTGCTTTTGAGCTTTGAGACTGTAAACTCCAACTGCGGCACATGAATTACTATAAACACAAACAGCAATTACCTTGCTTTGCATTATCAAATGACAAAAAAAAAAAAAAAGGAATAGAATAGGAATTATCATTTTTTAATACTTTTTGGTGCTATGACAACACCTACAAATTCTTAGTTCTTCTCTGGTGCAATCATGCTTCAAGTGATGGTTACACTGCAAACACCACAGCAGATATAACTGAAACACATCAGCGAAGCAATCATCCTGCTATCTAATCACTTCCCATCACTCAGTCTTTGCTGCTACTCCTTCTGGGGTAAATCCATATCCATTAGCCGTCAGCGAATCCTGTACATTCGCTGTTCTTCCCATCTCAGTCACTTGTGGTTGTGTTCTGGCTCTGGTGCTTTTACCACCTCAGCAGTTCTGAAGTAATCAAGAATAGCATATTTATTCACTACTCAAGTGTCAAAAGAAAAGAAAACAAAGACAAACCAAAACTGAAATCCTGACTTAGAGGCTTCAGTATTAGCACACTCCAGGCATACGCGGAAGCGTTCAGAATGAGAGCTGACTGACCAGCCTGTTCTTCCCAGGCTTTCAGGAGAGCAGAACAGCCTGTTTTCAAGCGTGTGTACTCCAGCGCCCGGACCTAAGTCACTGCAAAACATCTGGAGACAGTCTGTGGGCTCTGTCAGCTGTGCTTTTGAGAACTGCATCAGGCTGACGTTCAGCAACGAAAATACACCTTTACTACTACATTCAAGAAGAGTTCGTGGAGAAGAGGATTCAAAGAGCCCAGACGTTTGCCTGCTTTGAATGTTCTGTTAACATTTAGCCAAAGGCAGTACCACTGCCTGGCCAAGCTAGCTCTCCTGTTGCTGCAGGTTTGGAAAGAGGTGTGGTGTAGGGAGAAAGACGACCCTCGCAGTTCTCTGTAGGGACACGGGGTCTTGCAGCACCAGAGGGAAAGAGGGAAAAACTGCAATAAAAGGAATCTAAAAATTCTCTATGGGAATACAAGGGTTTGGGGAAGTTGCAGAGCACGGAAGAAAAAAAAGTCTATCAACGGAAACCTGATGAGGTACCGACCTCATTTTTCATACCATACTCTTGCTTACCCTCTTGTAAACTGAATGAACACACTGCACACAAATTGTCCTACAAGACAGTAAACAAGCACGTCGAGAAGGATATCCTCAGATTGCACAGATAATTTAGAAAAAGCCTAGGTGTAACCACCTCCAAGAGAGGTGTTCTCCCAGTAGAGATGAGTTTTCCTGTGAACAGGAACCAGTAACCTGATTTGTTCTCTGAGGAGGGAGATAAGAGCTTCTCTGAAGCATGAGTATTCATACGTCCTAGGAGAGCACAACAGGGGAAATACACGGCCCAGCCAAGCGATGGAGGCACAACAAATGAGCAGCCCTGCAGAGCAGGATACCAAGAACAAAATCACATTAAAGAACTAAATTACATTAAAGAATTTTGTTGAGATTAAGTAAAAGGTGTAGCAGTCATCAAACACAAATAATTTTATATTTAGTAAGGTTAGCTGAAAAAAAAAAAGGGGGTTTTGCTGCCTTTTTTCCTAAAAATTGTTATCCCACAGAACAAATGAAAATCAGCAACACAGTCTTGCAATCAGCCAAGCCTGGATAAGGTCTGTTGTTCCAGCCCAGAAAAGCATTGCCAAGTTTATGAAAACAGACTTGCTGTAGGTGTCCAGTAGATTTTGGGTCACATCCAGTTCTTGGAAGTGTGAGAGTTCATCATATCATACTGCTTCACCCAGTTCCTTACCAGTTCATGTGTCTGGCAACATTTAAAGTCTGAAACAAAAACAACCAACTTCCATTTCTTCCTCCAGTTAAAAAGTGTTACAGTAATTCCAGATAGATATATATATATATTTTTTTTTTTTACTTTGAACAGGTTTTTAAAAGCACTTTGAAAGGTGATGCTATGGATACAAACAGCCAATATGTTCATGAAAAAGAACCCCGCTTGGGCAAATCCACTGCAACAATAACCAGTGAGAGTTGTATTCCCAGCATTACATATAGAGGTCTTCACTGCCCTGTTAGTGCTACAAAAAGCTGCATTTTTTTCCCTAAACAAGAATCATGAAGTAATTAAGATATAGCTCAATGCTGGCTGATGGCACTCAATGAATAGAGAATTCTCTCAAGTGATTTTTGAATGACTTTTTATAAAATGTTTGGTTGACACACAAACAAACACTGCCAAAAAAAGTTCAGCATACATTTCTGAGATGTTCCTATGGGAAAAGTTGTTTTGCTTTTCCCACTGGGATTAGTAAAGCCTCTAAAATTAGAGAGTTAGCCACACCATAAATGCAAAAACTTAAAAACAACCTCCCATGGGCTCACTTAGAAGACGTTAAAGAAGGAATTCAGAATTACGTAGAGCTCACAAAGCCTGCCTACCGCTCACTGTCCATCTACTGCAGTGCTAGGACTGCTAACAGCATGGCATATAGTCGCTCAAAACCCATTAATACCCAGTGGCTTGCCAATATATGCAAAGGAAATAAAAATCTCTTTTCAAGAATGCAGTGGAAACTGGAAGACAAGGAGAGAAGAAGTAGAGGCATCGCCACCTCATGAACCGTACAACAAATGCATTTTTGATGCAGCATGTTCCCACGGTGCCTAATGCCTGTGATCAACCACTCCTTCTGCAGTGTGTTAGTGAAGGCTTTCAATGAGATATGAAATGTCTAGAAAAAGGCAATGTTACTTAACATCCTATTAACAGGATTTGTAAACTTCACTAAAATGCAGACTGAGACAGCACATCCTTCCCCGCTTTCTCTTACTCCTGCAGCTCTTCCATGATTTTTTTAAGTCTATTTAAAGAGTTATTTTTGCCATTCATTTGAGCTTGCATAAGCCACAGAAACCTCTTACTAAACAGGAGGTTCATATAGCTTGTATTGACTAACCCTTTGTTTAGCCAGGAACCTGTACAGTAATAAAACGTGGTGCATGCTCATACAAGCTGTGTTGAAATCAACATGGGATGCTTCTCTGCCTTCCTCAGGGAAAGTGGGAACAAAAAGAATCATCACCCTGGGTCTCATCCATGAGCCGTATCATCCCGTTACCCTACTCCTACAGAGCTAGCTAGCCTCAAGCACAGAGCTAGCTAGCCTCAAGCACAGAGC
>CM021770.1:36527252-36537370 GCA_011076525.1 Nettapus auritus | reverse complement strand
AGCTAGCTAGCCTCAAGCACAGAGCTAGCTAGCCTCAAGCACAGAGCCTTGTAAGAGGTGATCATTGTACCATCTCATCCAGCGAGGTGCTCTAACCTGGTTCCTTACCATCTGAACTGCTCCCCTTGCCATCTTTAGTTCAGCAGCCTTCACAGCACCCTGCTAAAGCAAAGCAGAAACACCACTTCCAGTTTCCCAAGGGGGCACTGACACTGTGTCCACAGTCTGTCACAAGCACCTGAACACCTTAGGTGGCTGAGGCCCACACCGGGAGGATCTGGGTGCAAGTTAGCTGGGGTCACCCAGGATGCTTGCGGCTGAGCGCAAAGCAAGCCATGGCTTCCCCGTCCCGATCACCCTTTCTCCTGACAATAACTGGAAAATGCCTTTTGCCCTGAAGCAAGGGGTTTTACCTTTTCTCTAAGTTCTTTTGAGGACCCGACAAGTTCAGGGCAATTCCACAGTAGCCTCTCTACAACATTTGTGTACGTCTCTGAATTTTGTCAGTTACCAGTATCCCCTCACAACAACCTGCAGCAACAAGTTCTGCGGTCTAACACACTGTTGGTTCTGAACTTGTGCTTCACTTAATGCCATATATTTTGTGTTGCAAAGAAATGCCTAAAGAACCTTGCTTCAGTGCCATTCGGTATACTGCACTCCTGCTTCACTGAAAAGAGATTTGCGTGGCTTCTGTGTGCGCATCAGCGAAACATTACATACCAACTTTTTTTTTAATGCTGGTTCTCTGAAGCTTGAACAAACGTGGGCTCCTCCAAGTGACTAAATACCATGCTGCTGATGCTTCTGGAGTTGTAGAACAGCAAGCAGCAGACAGGCTTTGAGAGCAGGAGGCAATTCTGGATTCTTTCTTTAAACTCTTTAATAGGCAAGTTTCCACAGGATGACTTGGGTTTCTGCATCTCAGCTGAACATGTTGTGTTTGGTACCGCAGGAAGGGAAAACACCCAAACAGCCTCCCGTTGCTGCCTCCAGTACTCCTTATTCACACTGATGCTCTTCTCCTGTTTGTCTTTACCAGCACGTTCCAATTGCTGCCAGTGACTCTTTCCATGACCCAGGTCAGGTCGGCCCCGGCCTTTCCCAGAGGGAAGGGTGAGGGCCTGCCTCCTGCCCAGAGGCCTTCACCCCACAACGCCCCAAAGACCCGTGGCACGTGCAGCCCGCCGCGCACCTCCGAGAGCTGTCAAGGGAGCATGGAGGCAGTGCAGGCCCCACGCCAGAGGGCCCAGGCACCCACAGACGGCCAGGGATGGGGGCCAGGCTCGGGAGCTGGGACCAGGCGCTGCTGTCAGGAGCGGGGCGCAGCTCCTCCTCACACCATCAGCAGCCTTGTCTGCGTGTCAGCACAGGGTGGAGAAGTGTGCGACTGCAAAGAGACAGACCTGCCTTAGAAGTGAGGACGGGCGCGTGAGGGGCAGGCAGGGCTTCCCTTTCTTTAGATGCACCCCAGTTGTGAAGCTCGGGTTCATCAGGAGCCTCCAGCAGACGTCAGCTCTCACCCAGCTCAGTCGCAGCACCAAGCCCCAGTTTCATGAAGTGGCTGTAGACAGGAGGCAGATTTTTAAATCCCACCATGTTGTGTTTCTTTTCCCTCTCTGGAAACCATGCTTTCATCCTCTTGCAGGGCTTTTCTACTCCCACTACAACTTTGTATCATATTCGATCCTCTCCTTACAAGAGTTTTTCACTGATTTGTGACAAGTTGCAAGAAAAGACCAGAAGGCCATTTACTCTGAGATGAAAATACTGAAGATAAGCCAAAACGTGAAATGAAAATACTTCTAGTCACAAGCCACAACTTAAAGTGAAAATTCTTCCAATCGCACCTCTGAATTTGTAATTGCATCTTTCAGCTGTAGGCATCACCTCAGATTATAAAAACAGGCCTTACACTGAACTAAAGCTTTGTAAATATCTAGGTATCAGTAACAGTCATACCATCTAGGAGCCATTTGAAACAGCACATACACCACCTATATATACCATGACAGAAAGCTTTCAGTGATGTCTTTTTTTTTTTTAATTACTTTTCTTAGACTTAATTTTCTGCTTGCATAGGACACTATCTATTAAAACTGACTAATGAAGACAAGCACTTCATTACTTGAAGGCACTAATGAAAAGTCTTAATTATATAGGACTTCAAAATATGTAGAAGCAATGATCACTTTAGTTTGCTACCAATAAATGCTTTAATTTTAGTATCTTTTCCTATTAGAAATTTAAGTGATGAAATAGTAATATTACATTAAATAATGATGTACAAGTAACGCAAACAGTACTAAAAAGAGCATGTTGAATAACTACTGTGTACCACTAGAAAAAAGGCAGTAAAAGAAACATTTTGCTTTTAATATTCACTCTTCCCCAGCCTGATGATTACTGTGCTTACAGTGGCCTTTCCCACAACACGAAATAACGTATTTCCTCAGACCTTTAATCAGAGGAAGATTCCTTGTAACATCAGTAACAGAAATCCAAGATGGATGTTCAATCAATTCAGAGATTGCCTGTTCAAGCAGTGACCAAGGCAAAGAGACCTGTCTTTTTTTCCTCCTGTGACTGCTTCCTATTCTCTACCAAAAGAGCGAAAATAGTGTTAGAATTCCACCAATGTAGATATATTTTGGTGACTTCCACATACTAAAGTATTAAGACCGGCCTTGCAGCCAGGACCTGCCTGCCTTTTTTCTTTTTCCCAAATTAAGATAAGAGTTGAGGGGCAGAGGACAACGGTAAAGCCAAGACCAAAGAGGCTGGCCTTTAGGGGCTGGGGAAGGAGAGGAGACAACTCTCGGGGCACATACTGGGAGCCACTCTATCTTTACAGATATTTCAGTAATTTTCTTTCCTCTTCTCACATGGATGCCGAGGAATCGCACGTTGGTCTGCCCTCTCAGAAATGACGCTTTAAGTTTAAACTTGTGCAATCACCATTTTGACAGGCAGCAAGATGCTTGTTGCATTAAAGGCAGTGAAATGGCATTTAGAAGCCAAAAATAAAGTCCTGCATGAAACATGCAACTGTTTGTAACAACACAGTGATTTCACTGGTAGTATGTTTTTCTGGCTCTGCCTTTACCAGGCTTGTTATCCGGATGCTGCTGGGGCCCCGAGGACATGCATTAATAAATGAGATCACTCTACATGTGCATTCAATCCTTGCTGCAGCTGTGCAGCTCCTATATTACGGGGCAATAAACAACGTATTCAGTGCAATCAACTTTGCTTTCTTGATGGATTTTGAGACATAAGTAAAATTGCAAATGAAAAGGCTGCTTTTCTCAGAGACATACTCACTTTAAATAATAAATGAGGAATATGCTGACAGCTTTCAGAAGGAGGTAAGTATACACAGGACAAGAAAGGGGGCACAAAGCATTTGAGATGAAAAGAGGAAATATATTTGTAGGGGGTGGAAAATACAAGCAGTATGAGGAAATCAATGACAGGAAAGGGAAAAGTAAATAAATGGCAAATCAGCCTTTTAGAAAAATTTGTATTCTATGATTTGTATTCTACGTGAAACCTTTGAAGCCAAATTATGTGGCAAGAAAATTTATGATGAGGACTTTGAAACGGGCAACGACAAAAAAAAATTTCATGAGAGTGCTAGCACAACTAATGAACTTACAGACTCAAGTGTAAAGCATTCTTGCTATAGTATCCAATTCCCATTGTAATTTCATATTCAAACATTTTGGAAATTAAATCCTCTTAAGCCATCACCCTGATACACCGACAGTTTGTGAAAACCCAGCAAGTTACAAACTGCTAACTCTACTCCACGTGCTATAAAACCACAGTAACAGAAAACTGTAATCATATAATGCACTTTGCCATTATTAATTCTTTATGTAAACGTATGTTCTTGCTGCTAATGATAACACTTAATCATGATGAGAGGAAAGATGGTCTACAAGATAATCTTCTGAATTTCCTGCTTAAGGGAGGCTTCACAACCTCCTAATTAAAACCCTTTTGCTCAGAGGACTAAAAAATCTGCTAAGAAGAAAAACAGTTATTACTTGTTAAAGGAAAAAAGTTATTTTTGAACATACAGCTCCATCTTGGAAGAAAAAAAAATCCCTCTGTGTTGCCTGCTTTATTACTGCTCCAAACTTCTTCGGTAAATCATAAAAAGAGCTTTTAAGTTTAAAATGCATGTGTACGCACTAACGTATCACTGCTTTACTTCTGTCTTACGCCTACAATAGGAATTTGCTCTGCCCTGTAAGTCACTCTCAGCCACCACGGCTTACCACCCGTCACGGGGTGAAGGGGAAGGGCTCAGCAGGACGGTGCAGCCGCTGTGCAAGCCCGCGGGGGAGGCACCCCCGGAGGAACCGTCCCGCGTGGGTGCACTGCCCGTGCACAGCCCCGCCGTGTGCACTGCTGCGCAGGCCTTCGTCCGAGCCGGGGCACCCAGAGCTGTGCTTCTCAGGAAACAACACCAAGAAGACTGTAACTCACTGTGAACACTCAGCTCTTCTTCAAGCAGGCTGCAAAGGATTGAAGAAAGACCCTGTCAAAAGCACATGCTTGCGAGTGCATCACTCCTGCTGCATATTCCTATCACCTATTGACTACACGAAGAACAAGCTACCAGCTGCTACAACCCTCTCCCAGCTATCTTGTTTTTTCAGAACATGGATATAAGCAGTTTCAAGTCATTCCTGTACATCTGGAAAAAAAAGCTTTTTTTGTAACAATGACTAGCATGGGCATCAGTGCTGGCGCAGCTCCATCAGACCACCTCAGCCACTGTGGCCGTCCAGGCCAATACCCACAGCCCACCTGGAGCCACAGAAGCGAAACAAAACAACTGGCAGCGAAGGAGTTTCAAACCGAGACACCTCCAAACCAAGGCACCTTCTCACAACAGTAGGTTAAGAGTTACACGCCAAGTGAGGGCGATCCAGCAGACACGCTTCAGTCATCACGCTGGGCCACCGCTCAGCTCTGTTCAGCTGCACATCTGGGCCAACAGCTGCACCCTGCAGGTAACGTTACCAACAGCTCTGTTTTCAAAATACAATGGATTCCTCAGCTGTTAAAAAAAATAAAAATTGTAAGACTAAAATGCACAGCCACTGCAAAGGGCGACAGAAAGATTTTCTCCTCCCCATCATCATCTTCGTATAACTCAGGAAGATTTAGGATTCTGATCTACCTCAGAATTTCACCTCTTGCAAAGGGCATTTAGAATTGAGTAAAACAAGAAAGACTTCCAAAAAACTACATGGAGTTTCTGCTGTCCTTAAGCTTAAAAAAAATGTTGATCTGAGATTCTGCCATAGAAAACCAAACAAACTGAAGAAGGCAACAATGTTTAAGAAATTGTCAGAGGTGCATGCACACACACACACAAATCAGAAAGACACAACAATAACCAGAAAATACAAAGTGGCAGATGCAGAAATAAGGAGAAGGTAGAGGGGATTTTTTTTAGGGTCCCTATAAGGGAGACCACTGAAAAAGGCTTTTTCAGGGGCCTTCTAAGTTATCACTCAAGAGTATGTATTCCTAAAATGGAAGTCCTCAGTTCCAGAGCACAACTTTACTGCATCCCAGAAAGCAAGCCAATAAACAACACGGGATGTCGGCGCGGAGCTCTCCGGAGCTGGCCATAGCCGCCGAATGCAGGCTCGCACAGCGCTGCCACGGGAAGCCACCGGGAGGGTTTGCACCACGGCCAGTGCAAGGGCTCCTTGCCCAGCTACCTGCGAGCTCTGGGAGAACCACAAAAAGACGAGTTTATTGCAGAGCATATGAATCCACCAACAAAACTTGAGTGGGACCCTCCTTGCTCTTCTCTCTTCACCATTCTTCTTTCAGAATTCAATTCCTCTTTGTCCTTCCTCAGCCAGAAATTAAGAGTTTTCACCAACCCCTCCTTATCTGCAAGGTGCCTAAAGCCTCAGTTAGCCCCACTGCATCTAGCAGAAACAGCCCCATACATTTCAGCGTCTCACAGAAAGATTGCCTATAGCTGGGCATATTTGTTTAGTTTTCTCTTCCATTCCAGGTAACATCAAAAGAGCCTGACAGTAAGGATGGGATAAGCGTTTCTCATCAATAAATGAGATGATTTGAAGAAAAGAAGCTGCCTTAACTTGCAACTTACATCCAATGTGCTAGTGTTGATACCTACTTAGAAATTGTGGCAGGATAGCAAATGCGTTATGTTACATTGATCTGTTCCACAAAATTCAAATAGCTTCCTCGAAGGAAAAAAATAATATAAAATAAAATAAAACCAAACCAAACCCGAAACCAAACACAGAGAAACACCACCCTGATCTCTATCACCTAACACCAACGAAGTCCACAGATACCTAATATCATAATAAAACTACGGCCACCGTTTCACGATCGGAAAATTAAGCTCAGATGCGATAAAAACAGATTTCTGCACAGTGATCACAACTGTTAGAAGTGCTGTTTTAAAAATGATGGTGGGAAGTATTTCTACTTCAAATTCAGTCAACAGATTTCTGGTTTTAACAGAAATAAAGGGTATTCCAAGTTCACACTCAGCAATAAGCATACTCATAATAACGCACATGGGACTTGGAACAAAAGATTCCACCCCTGCGCACTCTGTGCTGTATGCGAGGGAGGCTTTCACCCAGGAGTGCAGGGTCAGGTCACCTGGGACTGCGAAAGCTTGCTGCCCTACCTAGACGCTGTCACATGAAGGCCAGTATTTGGTACAGTCATAAAAAATACAGGTTGCACGAAAGGAACAAAATAAACAGAGAAGCAAGGACAGCAGTGCTATTAGCCACTCAGAATCACAGAATATCCCCAGCTGGAAGGGAGGCACCCAAGGGGATCACTCAGCCTAACTCCTGACTGCAGACAGGGCAACCAGAGAGTTGAACCGTATCATCATCGTCATCTGAAGACTTTGCCTACCATCCACCTTTTTATTTTTTTGAACTAATAAAACTATGCAATCTGTTTAGCTTTTGCCTTTCCTTCTCACTATCACGCTTTGGTTCTGACGTAGGGCTGTCCTGAGAATTTAGGAACAGCACCTACCTCCTGTTAGAGGAGAACTACACACATTCAGTGGTACGAAGAAAGAAGGAAATAGTTTCAGAAGTGCCCACCTAATTTGGGCTCACGTTTTCCAGTTGGAATGAACTACTTCCCAGCCCAATCAGAAATGCTGGAACTTAAATGGCTTAGTCTGCTAGGCATATTTGAATGTTTTAACCTAAAAATCTATACGCAGAGGTTTAAAACAACATGGATTGCTAGTCATCTAAAACTGAAACGGTGCTCACGCTTCCAAATCATGTGTTTTTCATTACCCTCCTACTCTAAGGTGTTCCTTCAATATTTGCAGCTGCACCCTGCTAAATACGAAGCAAACAGTAACAGAACTTCTGAGACAACAACAAAAATTAAATTCCAAAGATCACCATCTGCCTCCACCCAGCAGAAACAACCAAACCTCATCTACTACATCAGAACGTGAGGTCAGCACTGTACCAACAATTAAATGGGTGCTAAGGAGAGTTCCTCCAGCACACGCAGTGGGGCAGGGAAGGGGTCCGTCTGCCCGAGCAAGGGGCTGACGTGCCTCCTGCGGTCTGTGCCCGTGCATCCGCCGGCTCTGCCCGCCGCCCAGCGGAGCGTGGCCCGGGAGGCCGCAGGGCCCCGCCGACGTGCTGCAGCCCGGCGCTGCCGGCAGGGCCCCGCAGCAGTTCACCTCGGGGTCTGCTCACAGGAGGCTCTCACACTTCTGCTCCAAGCGTTTAATTGAGGCTTTCAGTACAATTTCCCGTCTGTAGCAAACAGCGCGGTCACCCGCATGCAGCTCACACAGGTTGACAACTCTCAGGAGCCCCGGCCATCAGCTCACACACAGCTCCCGGTTCTTTGTCCTAAGGGAAACACAACTGCATTAAGCCATTTAAAAGTAACCGAAGAGAACAGAAAGGATATGGCAGATAAAAAAGGCTTGTTGAAGTAATTAACACCCTATGCAGTGAAAGCTGTGAAGAGACAGGCAGATTCAATTTGTGGCGCTAGGCTCCTTGAAAGGTCAATATGAAATCTTGCCAGTGCAGCCAGAGGAAGCAAAGAAATGAAGGAAAGGAAAAAAGGGAGGAAAGAGGGAAATAAGAAGGGGAAGAGAGGATAGAGAGAAGGTGGGGAAGAAAGACACACTGACTCACAGAAGCACTGACCCACAGGTAATCTGAACGTCTGTTGTCAGCAGGAGTGTACTGTTATAAAAACCAGGAAATATTTCTACAGCAAGACAACCATTAAATGCTTAAGTAAATACAAATGCACCAAAAAAATTTTCATATTTATGAAATGCACGTGTTGATCCAACTTTGCGGAATATTTGTAGACCCAAGAAATAGCGCATTAACATTTTTAACGGAGATGCCGAGCTACTTGAGGAAAGAAGCCAACCCAGCACGGTGCCTCTGTGCTGTTAACATTAATGCACGAGTTCCCAGGCCAGGGCTGCAGTGGGCTATTCCTGGACATGGATGGATGGTGGGAGCAAAACCAGCACGTTTTCGAAACTTGCTTCTGGCAAGCAGAGATCAAAACCAGCAATTCCCTCCTCCTGGCACAAGCGTAGCCGGATCAGCCACACCAGTGATCTGCACCAGACTATTCCACCCAGTGAACCCGCCTACAAGGATGTTTTGTGTTTTAAAACCAAACCCTTCTGAAGCACAAACCGTGTCGCTGCCACACAGCAGCATCCAGGCTACTTCGAACAAACCAGGATCAGACTCATCACAGGGCTGGTGCGGGCCGGGGGCAGCGATCCCCCCGCTGCGGGCCAGAGCCGGGGCAGCCCCAGGTGGGCAGCACGGCTGTGGCCACGGCAGACCCAGGCCAGCAGACAGCCCGGGCCCAGCCTGGCTAACGGTGCCCGGGAGGCTGCGGGCAGGTCCCGGAGGACTCCCGGACCAGGACCGGAGAGCCCCGCGAGCACAGAGAGACGCGGCCAAGCAGCACGGGACGCTCAGACCCAGCCGCCTGGCCTGCTTGGGGCCTCTGCCCCGTATGGCGAAGATTGATGGCACTGCACTACTCCAAGGGCAAGTAAAGCTCGAATAAAGATGGGGGAAGTTTAATTAAAACACATATCACCAACTGAACGTTGAGAACAAAAACAGACCAAAGGACTAAAGGAACCAAAAGCGGTCTTCCAGCCCAGCTTAGGCCGGTAGCTACCAACACGAGTCCTCGTCCATAACTGGAATCATTTGGGGTCAGAGCGGAGACGCTCACTGCCCAGCGGAGGCAGAACAGCCCCGCCTGAGAAACAGCCGCTGACAGCTCCCATGTGCAGCTCCACAGCGGGACTCACGCAGCACGTTACCCTCTCCTGCATCGTGCCTGAGCTGCATCAGCACGGCTCCAGAAACCTGACTGGGCAGTCGCCAGCCCCAACTCCAACAGCACCCAACCAGAAACATCACCAACAAAGTTCAGAGCAGTCTTTCCATTCCCCACCCTGCAGGGGAACACGTCCAAATAAGCCCGTCTTTGTTGCTGCAGAGAGCGTGTTCCTCGGCGCGAGGCAGTGACTGGCTAGAGCACAGGCGTCCCCCCTTTGGTCACGCCGAGCGATGAACAACGCATGCACTTCCCTTTCTCCAGCAACACCAGCGAGTCGCAACCCGTAATTAGGAACAACCAGGAAATTATTTAGTCTCGCAGCACGGGATTTCACAAATGACAGTGCTCCGGAGCGGCTGATTTTATCACCGCCAGCCACGCAGAGAAGAGCAGAGCGCTGCTCACCAGCGTCCGGGGCGCCTTGCCACGGGGGGTGGCAGGCGGAGGTCACCCGGGGCCATCGCCGCGGGGCTCCCCAAGGCAGCAGCAGCAGCACACCAGCGTGCTCGGGCCCCCCGGCGCCGCGCAGCTCCGCTCGCAGGTGGACAGCGCGCGAGCTCCACGCTTATCTTTTCACCGGGGCCAGCGCTCCCGTAACTGTGAAATGAACGTCTTCGAGCGTTAGTTTCGCACGACCCTCCTCGTCCGGGCACACAGCCCGCCGCAGCCGGCTCCCGGCCCGCAGGCAGCTCGGGCTGCAGCCCCCC